>JAECUM010014963.1:0-56484 GCA_016617855.1 Megalonaias nervosa | reverse complement strand
TATTCGAATCCAAACACGATTACCTCCCCAAAGAAAAAATGTTTTCGTGTACGAGAATAATACATGTATATGATATTTCAGGAACCACGCCACAATCGTCTTATATTCGAATTTATATGCAATCTCTTCTCTAAAATGATAATAAAACTTTTTACATATTTTATTTATCGTACTTATAAGAATTTTTTTTTTTTTACAAGGTAATAAGGTAAATGAAATTTCGGGAGCCATGCCACGACCGTGTTATATCCGAAATCGTGTTATAACGAAGCGTGCTATAGCAGGGTCCCACTGTATATTCAAAAAATGGACGATTGTAAAGCTACGGGACTTGGTATGATTGGACCAAGGCTACTAAAGGTAGCTGCATCTGCAACAGTAGAGAGTATATATAGCTTTCATTTGCAAATGAAAGTATTAGGTCTAATAAATTTCCACAAACATGGAAAACTACCAAGGTAACACCGTTGCATAAAACAGGAACAAAAGATGATGTAAATAACTATAGACCCATCTCTATCTTTCCTGGTCTCTCTAATTTACTAGAAAAACACGTACATGATTCTTTTCTCAACTATTTGAACACATGATCTTATTCATGATAATCAGTCTGGCTTTCAACAGAATCACTCCTGTGAAACTGCACTTATATCTTTGATTGATAAATGACTGAAAGCAATGTAGATCAAGGAGAAATGGTAGGTGCTATTATGGTTGATTTTCATAAAGCTTTTGATTTTGTTGACCATGAAATTTCACTTGAAAAACAAAAAATCTATCAATGCAGTGAAAACTCCTTAAACTGGTTTACTTCTGATTTAACTGACAGAGTGCAAAATGTATCTTTAAATGGTCAACTTTCTCAAAGTAAAAATATTAATTGTGGAGTACCACAGGGCTCTATCCTCAGATCTCTGTTATTCATTCTATTTATCAATGATTTTTCTCTTAAGATAGGAACTTCAATTTCTTCCACTGATCTCATGCAGATGATACTACACTGTCTGAGATGGGTAAAACCAAAATGGTACTTGAAAATAACTTACAAGATGCTCTAAAGAGACTTAAAGTATGGTGCAAGGAAAACAGTATGAACATAAATACAGAAAAAAATGAAAGCCCCCCTAGTTACAATGCAACAAAAATGAGCAAGGCTAGATAGCGACAAATTCCAGGTTCTATTTGACAATGTGAGCCTTAATATGACTCTCATAAAATTCTTGGTGTATTCGTAGATAACAATCTTACTTGGTCTATTCACATTAAACTTGTTTCAAAAAAGGTTAATTCTTATCCTTGGCTACTGAGGAAAATCAAAACATACATTCCTCTTCAGTATAGGGTAATCTTTTATAAAAGTTATATTCAGCCATATCTGGACTATTGTAATGTAATTTGGGGTAATACCTCTAATTCAAACATAACAACACTTTTAAGAATCCAAAATAGTGCACGACATTTAATTCTAGATCAATGTATAGACAATTTCCAGGATGCAATTATTAATATAAAGATTTAACAATACATGCAAGAATATTTCTAAGAAAAGCCAAATTGATGTATAAAGTATCCAGAAAAGCCATTCCTGTATATCTAAGCAATATCTTTCACCAAAGAGATGCTGATGGTACTCCAAATTTAAGGTCCATAAGAAGCAAAAATTACATTATACCAAGGCCAAGGAAGGAATTGTTTAAAAAAAGTTTTCAATATACTGGTCCACTGGTATGGAACAACATTCCCAGTGACATAAGGCAGGCTCTTAGCATTTCTTCTTTTCATAATCAATGTCTCAAATGGATGAAATCTTTAGAAAAATCAACAGTTCTAGCAAAATAAATACTGCCTGCTTTTCTGTAATTTTGCATCATTTTCACAGTTGAATTTTTCAATGCAGGATAATATTTTATATATGTTTATGTGTTCACAGATGCCTGTGCACATGTTCCAGGCTTGATACTTTGACTTTTAAAATTACTTAATTATTTAGTGTCAAGCCAGATTCTTCACATCATGTTGTATATACTGTATATGTTGTACATAACAGATAGAAGGCCTCAAGGTAGATTAGTTCTGTAACTAATCGAGGTACCTTCTCTAAATAAAGTGTCTATTATTATTATTATTATTATTATCTGGACATGAAAATACCATTCAAAACATACATTCACATTATCAATCAAATGCGTTGTGATAATCACATTTTGAGTTTGATACATGTATAGATATGTATTGTATTGCAGGCAGTGTATCATTTATTGTATTGATACATGGCAGAGGTGTATTATTTCACCCCTATTAACCAATAACCAATATGTCTGATTCCCGGTGTGGTTCTCTGTTTTCATTCAGCAAATACTTGCTGATGATAGTGATGATGACAATAATTTTTGAATATATTAAGTATAGCAGAATCCTGGAGCTGGTAAAGTGTTAATGGAGATACCAGTGAGTGGTTTTGAGTCTGAAAATGTGTTAAATAGGAGCAAGATGTAGATGTTTGATGGATAGACAGCATGATGGTCAATCTCTCTTTCAGCCTTATTTCAAAATTAAATGTAGAAAGGGCAGAATACTGAGCTTAATGAAAATATAGACAATTTAAAAGTATAATGCAATTTTCATTTTTTTTAATCAACCAATTTAGCCCTGCGGATCATATGCCACAAAACCATATATCCATATCAGGGTTAAGATAAATTGAATAAAAAAAGGATGAAAAAAAAATGAAATTAAGATGTAAAGCTACTTATTTGAATACCTCTGTCTGCATTAGCAGACTATGGCATTGATGGACTAAAAACCCCAATACAGCATTATGGAACTGATAAGAAATCTGGCATAGAAAGTAAGTGTATATTAGTAAATTAAGACCATTTCCTCCTCCTCCATTTCAACTCTCTCCCCTTTATTTTGGTGACAAAGGGTGAGGTCCCCCTTAAGATAAATCCAGGAAGTGTTTCTCCTTAAATTGTACATGGGAAACAAATTTATAATTTCTCTTTTTATGCAGAGATATTTAACTAGTGAATGAAGGTGCTGATGGAATTAATAAAATTACCACTGCATCAGCGAGGAGACAGAATTCAAACAGCTCAAGTTTATCACCTTGTGTAAAACAAAATAAAATTATAGAATAGGACTGGGTGTTGTCAATAGTTTTCCTTCTTCACTAGAAAGTACAAGTACCTGTGGCCGCAGCAGTATTTTGCTTCTGCAGGAAGTGCAATGTGATAGATTTTGTTGGTATTCATCTTCATTTCCATGCCTGGATTTGTTCTAGATGAGATTTTCTTTGCACAAGGAAATTGCATTATTTCTTCTGTTTTGAAGATATCATCTTGTCTTCCAAATTTAAGTGAGACATGAAATTGGTAATAAAATGTGTTCAAAGCATTCATGCCATGAGATAACAAAGGGCCTGGTGGCAAAAGTGAGTTAATGGAGCAAGGTACTTGAAAAACTTGAGACATATTGTAAACCTAGAAAAAACGAGGTCCTGGAATCACAATATGTTCAGTAATGTACCATACCAAGAACCTTTCAACAGCTTCCTATTAAACTGAGCTTAAGACAAGAGCTTCATCATGTAAATTCAGTGAGAATGATATGAGATAAAATGGCTTTCACAGTTATGGGAAAACTTCAGGAGCTTTTACTCTGAGGAGACAAGTTAGACCCGGACAAAACCATACAAATATGTCATGCATTTCAGCAGTCAAATAAGCATATAAAAGAACTGAGGGAAGCTGGCTCTAGCAGTCAGACTGTGAATAAAATAACTTGAGGAAATAAAGCACAAACGCAAAGCCAAAGGAAAAGAGATACTAACAGTCAACCTGGGATTGGCAAACTACGAAACAAACTGTCCTCACCAGTTCAGGATAAAGATAGCATTTCACTTAAGGAATGCAATTTCTGTTGACGCAAACACTAGTTTAAGAAGGAAAAGTGTCTGGCATGGGGTAAAACGTGTGCAATGGGAGAAATCATTTCAAAGTGAAATGCAAGGAAATCCGTTTAGTTAGTGCTAGTACAATGCATGAAGAACAGACGATGATGAAAATTGGCTTAATACCATAGAAACCAGTCAGAAAAGTAGAATTTCTACATTAATGAATGTCAACAACTGTGTTTCCAGTTGGATAGCGGAGCCGACATCAACACTATCTGCAAGAAATATGTTCATAAAAAAGAAGTCAGGCCAACAACACTAACCTTAAAAATGTAGAATAAGTCACATATGAAACCACTTGGAGAGGCTGATCTGGAAATTATTAGTCTGAGCAATGGGGAAGAAATAACTGCTACTCTAGTAGTTGTACCAAACAGTTATATGAATCTCCTGGGATCAAAAACTATTCAGCAAATGGGATTGTTTATAGTTAACAGTGACAGACTTATTGCTCTGGTCAACACTACAACACTTGGTGATCTAGAGGAAGCAACTCTTACAGTATAAAACGAAATTACAGTGAAAATATTGCTGTGTAGAAAGTTGCCACTCTCACTGATGTGAAGAGAGAAATATATAAATTAGTTGAAAGAGATGTTCTAATACCTGTTACTGAACCGACTAAGTGGGTTAGTCAGATGGCTGTTGTATGAAAGCAGAATGGAAATTTGTGTATTTGCATAGATCCACAACCACTAAACACTCTGCTCATGAGAGAACACGCAAAACTTAAGATACTTGAGAACGTGCTACTGAAACTTGCTAATGCAAAAATGTTCAGTAAACTTGATGTCCGAGAGGCATACTGGCATGTGAGACTGGATCATAAATCAAGTGAGCTAACTACAAGATTACACATTTCAGTCGTTACAAATGGATGAGGTTACCATTTGGACTAAAGATCTGAAGCAAAATATTTCAAAGAAAACTCACTGAAGCACTTGGAGATTTGGATGGCGATTTTACTATATCGGATGATATAATTGTTGCTGGATGTGGAAGCTCTGTACAAGAAGCGAAACTAGACAAAGAGAGAATATTGCAATACTTGTATAAATGATATATCGAATGGAATATCATGTTAAATGATGACAAGAAAGAAGTAGGATTGACTGAAATCATTTTTCATGGTCACAAAATAACTAGTGAAGGAATTAAAACAGACAATACAAAGGTCAAGGCAATACATGAAATGCTCACACCAATGGATATTTCTAAGGTGAAGAGGATATGTGGCATGGTGCAGTATATGGCAACATTTCTTCCAGACCTTGCAAATGAACTGGAACTGATTCGTCAACTCACACGTAAAGATTGTGTCTGGAATTGGTCTGAAGAATGCAAGGCTGCTTTCCAGAGAATTAAGAAAATGCTGACTGAAGCACCAGTGCTGGCATATTTTGATCTGAACAAAGAAGTCATACTACAAGTAGATAGTAGCAAGAATGGACTGGTCATACTACAAGTAGATAGTAGCAAGAATGGACTGGGTGTTGTCTTACTTCAGGATGGTAGACCAGTTGAATTTGTGTCAAGGGCACTAAAACTGCCCAAAAGAAACTAGGCACAAATTGAAAAGGAAGCTCTTTCAATGCTTTATGGTTTAGAATGTTTTGACCAATATACATGTACATATGGAAGAAAGGTCATAATACAAAATGATCACAAACTGTTAGCTGCGATACTAAAGAAGTCTTTGAGCAAAGCCCCAAAATGATTACAAGATATCATGATGAAACTGTTTTGATACGACATCAAATTTAGGTTTGTGAAAGGGATAAATCTTGTTATCGGTGATGCCTTAAGCCGAGCCTATCTAGAAACTGTTGACATAGGAACGGAATGACCAAAGATCCTGAACGTAAACGGAATGACCAAGGATCCTGAACGTTATGTTCTACAACTTCCCAGATGCGAGACTGCAAGAAGTCAAGAAAGCAACTTTGGAAGACACTGATATGCAGTTACTTATGGAACTCATTATTGAGGGCTGGCCTGAAGCTAGAGACAAAGTGCCATACTCAGCATTACCATATTTTGATATGCGGGATACCCTTAGCGTTCAAGATGGAATAATTGTCAAAGAAGAGGCAATTATGATTCCCAAATCATTGAGAAAGGATATGAAGAATTGTCTTCACAGCACTCATTTAGGCTACGACAGCATGATGAGGCAAGCTAGTGAAAAGATATTTTGGCCTGGAATGGCGGAAGAAATTAAACAAATGGTTGAATCATATGAAGCATGTGATGAATGCAAACCTAGAAACCAACAAGAGCCACTTTTACAGCACAGTGATGGAGATAGATCTTGGAATAACATAGGCATAGATCTGTTTGAAATGAAGGGTAGACAGTATCTTGTTGTGATTGACTATTTTTCAAATTTCATAGAAGTGCACTATTTAAGTATGGTAAGTTGCAGTCAAGTTGTAACTGTACTGAAGAAACAATTCTCAAGATTTGGAATTCCCTCCACAATTATATCAGACAATGAACCCCAGTTTACAGGAAAGGACTTCACACAATTCATTAGAAAATGGGGCAATAACCACAGAACATCAGCCCCAAAATCATCAGCAAGCAAATGGAAAGGCTGAATCTACTGTTAAAGTCATTAAGAACATGTTGAAGATGCTCATTGATGGTAGAGATCAATACGAAGCCTTGTTAGAACTTAGAAACAGTCCATGTCAGGATACTGAACTTAATCCAGCTCAAATGTTTTTTGCAAGAAACACCCGATCAATGATCCCAATGACAAGTGATGTGAATAAAGAACCAAAAATTAACTACTGATCAGCATGAAAACGCTCGATAAAGAAATAGTATGACAAGAGAGCTCAAACCTTATATTTTGAACACAAAGAAGGAAAAAATGGAAACTTGGTTGAATCAAGGAAAGACTAAGTGAATACTCATACATTGTGGAAAGTCAGGATGAAGGAACGTATAGACGGTGTTACGTGTAGGCTCGTACAAAAGAAAAGAGTGAAGCCAACAAGCTTTGTAAATTTTAACAAAATATTTATTTCCCTAGAAAACAATGTAAAAATTGGAAATAGGACTTACGGTTTGTAAATATAATCCAAAATTTAATCCTAGAATTGAAAAATATAAGTTCTATCACTAAACAGTTCTAATTGAATCCAGGTTCGAATCTCGATGAAATTCCAATACGGAGGCGATGACGTCAAATAAGGTCGTTGTATTTATGGCAACAGATCCTCGACTGAATCACAGTTTATAATGTTTCCGTTTAGAATTCCAGAATAAATTTCCACTGAACGTTTTTCTCCCAGAACTTTTATAAATATGAAGCACTTGTTTAGTCTTCTGTAGAATAAATTATTAAATTCAAAGAAATAGATGAACTTCAAACAATCTGACATCAACAATAGAAGAAACACCTTGAGCTCTGAGGTGTAGGAATACGACTGTCGAAATTTTACTGAGATATCAGTATTAAACCCAACTAAAACATCATTTCAGTCCCACGTGATGGGTCACGTGATCTCTTAACATTGAACAGCGCAAAAAAAAAAAATAACAATTATCACGTAGCTAGAATAGCCCTACCAAAGAATCAAATTCTCACACTGGAAATATATATAAAAAAGAAAGGCTGTTTATAACTCAGCTAACACGTAGGCCGAAAATGACCTTGGTAATAGTCAATCGTTATCACTTGATGTTTACAAAATCTATGAGCTAAAAATAGTGCTGAAGTAACATTATAATCTAATCGGGTCAAGTCAATTTTCCGAAAAAGAGATTCAAATCCAATGAAAATTATCATAACAATAAAATGTAATGAAACAAAAATAAAATAAAAAAAGAATTTAAAACTAACACACAAGTAATTAAATTACATATTCGTAACAACGGAATCATGTGCACATACAACCCACAAAGATAAAAATACATATATGGGAAACTTCACCTTCACGTGAACCTGAGAACACTTATGTACTAAGAAACAGTCAAAGATCAAACAACTGTGACACCAGGTGAATTGATTAGCTCCAGAATTTCACCTTCAGAGAATGCTAATGATGACATAGTGCCAAATTCAGATAAAAACACAATGACTGTACCAAGAGTCAGACCCAAGAGAAACATCAGGGAGCCTGCTTATCTGAAAGACTTTGTGTGCTACAATTATTAACTCTTAACATGCAAACCCTAGTCAGTTAATTCTACATTGTTTTGCTTAGTGAACATGAACTGATAATCTGATAATAGATTCACACAGCAATGATTTCAAGTTTAGCTTTCACTATACACTATGTGTCTAGCATATCCCAAGTACTAGTATTAATCTTTTAATGATGTAGAGATAACTAGTTCTTTAAAGAAAAGGAGATGTTAAATGAAATTAATGTAGCATATTTTGAAACAGCATAGTAGATTCATTCAGCTTCTCAGTGTAGTCACATGACTGATGTCTGTTATTAGCCTATGATGGAATGTATAGTATGTACATGATGACCTAATAAAAGTTGTAAAACTCTGAGAACATGTCTGATTTTATCTGCCTGTTAAGCAACTGACTGGTATGTTCACTACTAGTGGACAATATATCAACAATTCCATACTGATTGAATTGACAAGCATAGTTCAACCAAGAGACAAAGAATCTCCAAGTTTACTTTACATCTCACTCTCTCTCTAGTGGTACAACAAGCTTTAACTCAGTATATACTGATATACTGAATTGATTCAACTATTCATTTGTTGGATAGAGCTGAAATTTTTAATGACCTTTGTCCATTCACCATTTGCATCTTTGCAAGGATCATCAAACCATGTTTTGCATCAAACCACGGTTTGTTGACATGTGTAGGAATAGCCTGTCTTTGCCATTGTATCCCCAGGAACATCCTGCAGAATTCTTGTTAAAAAAAAGGAGGATCCAACATATTTGAAAATGATCAACTATTAAATCTGACTCACAGAGGGATTGAAATTTCCCAATCTGCCTTGTGCAATTTCCATCTCTGTCCTAACCCCCAAGATTTCAGTGTATTACTTCTTTTAACTACAGTGGAAGAGACGGACTGCAAATTGTCAGATCTATGGTAAGGACAAGTAATATCCTGTGGCAGGATGCAGTTAGGTATACAACTTATTATAGGGGTTGTGGGTTATGTTGGGGCAGCATTGGGGAGGGCATTGGGTGTGGAGTTTTCCATGTTATACATTGGAGATCCAACATTTTGACCTCTACACAGAATTCCTTGTTTTATTTTAAAGTTTTTCTGTGCAATAAAAATGGAAACTTTTTTAAACATCTGACTTGCACATTTATGGTCCAAAAAAAACTTGGTATGGTGATGGTCATACCAGATGTATTACACATGTTGTCCTTGTATTATTATTACATACATGCCAAACCCCCAAGAAGTATAAGAAGTATAAGCATAATCATTGCTATTATAAGAGGCAAAAAAGTGTAATTTGGGCATAAAAGTGTAATCTATGTATTACATGCCAGAATTACAGCACATATGAAAAAGACACTTTTTACTACTAACCAGTAGTCCTGCAGGTGGTCAAAATTCTTATCACAAAGGGCAAAATCCATATGGATCAGAAACAGAATACAAACAAAATATACAGAAAGATTATTTATATTCAGCACTCACTTCAACTAGTCTAAATGTGTAACTTTTGCTGAATGATCATGAACTGGAATTCTGCAATTATCATAGTGAGGTGCTCAGAGTGTTGTATTACATTAATCTCATATTCTTCTTTTAAAGTTTGTACAGCGGTGTTGATTTGTACTTTTTCTGATCTGAAATGTTTTGAAGTTTGAAAAGATCCATCTGCTCTAACACTTTCCATCATATAACATCCATGACTCACATTGTAAAGCATTTTGCTGAACATCTGGCACCACTTTCTTTAAAAGTATACACTGGTTCACTAACTAGCTAGCTTAGCAATAAAATTAATCTGTTAGGCAAATCTCACATTTGAAGAAACCTCTGTTTTCTTGGAAATGGGTCACATACTGTTGCTATATTATTATTATTATTATTATTATTATTATTTTTCTCACCTATAAACAATATATAGTGTTCAAAGACAAGACCTACCTTGGTAATTCTGTATCAGTGCTTTTGCTTTCCATGTCATTTTGATCAACCCTGTTGGCCTTGAAAATCTGCCTCACATCAGCTGCAGCTTTAGATTTGGTTTTAATTGCTCTCTCCATCATCCAACCTACTGACTTGCCCAGCATCTCCATAATGGGGGGTATCCCCTCATTTTGTGCTCTCAGGTCATCAATATGGGCGGAGTGCCATAGTCCACACTGAAATAAGATGAACATTTAGCACCGAACTTCATTATACTCATAAATATTTTTTTAAATACTTGATGAAAAACATTGAAACTGACTGCTTGGCAAGCATTTCCATGGGGGGGGGGGGGGGAATTGGGAGAATTTGTACCCTTGGATCATCAATATAGAGGGAGTGCCACAGTTCACACCAAGGTGAGATTAAGAACATGTAAACAGTCTTGATAGATAATATCTAAGGACATAGAGGTACACTAATCTCTCACTATAAGGGCCTTTATAGTTTCTGCTATAAAGCAGTCATGGATCCCATTTCATTAGTGAAAAAAAAAATCATATGTATTATGTACTTCATTATAAGGTGTTCTCACTATCAAGCAGCACATTATTTGGCACCCATAGTGTTATAATGAGGGAATACTTTACATCAGTTGACATTCGGATCCCAACTATATCAACTGGGATCTCAGTGGGATATAAAAATCTCACCAGGATATCAACATCTGAATTGGACACTGATAATGCAATCTTCAGTTAGTTCTGAGATTTCACTTATCCCATTGGAATGACTAAAATCCCAGTTGGATCCCATATGTAGATGTGAGATTTTGAAGTAGATCTTTTCAATTTAAATCCTTTATTATTCAAGACAATTTTGCATACTTACAGAAAAAAGCCTTTTAATGATTATCATATAAGCTATATATTGATTAAATGATGGAAAAAAGCTTCTTCATTGATATAGTTCTTTGAACTTTTGAAACTTCTGAAAAGTTGCTGAATCCTTGCTAAAATTGTACATCTTAACATATTTTTCTTTTTCAACCTATTATGGGCTTATTAAAGTATGTCTGTTGTTTGAAATAATGCTGAATTAACAAAACAATTTCTGAACTCTGCCGATCAGTGTAAATTCATCTGAAAAGTTTGTACACTGATCAGAAAGATGCTAAACTTCTGATTTAGAACTGCTGCACTTTTCTTGTGCATGCTGAACTTGAAAAATTCAAATAGGACCAATCAAAATGCATCTGTGGTTTCTGATAGATTATTTAAGGGATTTTCCATTTTATGAAATGATGTTCATATTAGATCCAAATCAGTACCATTTGCATCAATTGATATGCCCTTATTATCAAAATGTTTTCTGTCAAAATTTGTTCAAATTCTGCTGAGCAGTTTGAGAAGTTGCTTAGGGCAACATACCTGGTACTAAGGGAAGGCACCTTTTTTTAAATATATGCCAGGGTACTCAGATTACCCAAAGAGTTCATCTGAAAATGATACAAAATTCTAAATTGCATCTATCAGTAACTATTCTACATTAAAAGAGCCTTCCCTCGATCCCATGTATATTTTACTGGAACAGCCCTTACGGTTTGTTCAGACTGTTGGTAATGGCAGCCATATTTGGTTATGAATTAGCATCATTTAGACAAAACTCAGAAATCTTCATACCAGGAAGCATTGGGTGTATTTTTGGTCAAATTCTGTTGAGTATTTTTTGAGAAGCTGCTTAATTATTTTTTAATTTGATTTGTAACAGTGGGCACATTTAACAAAACTAGCAATTTTTGTGAAACGAAATGAAAGCTCTCTAAGACAGTGTTTTTTTTTTATCAAACTCTGTAAAGGGATTTTTGAGAAAAAGCTGTTTAGTGTTGTTTATTCAGTAATGGTTGCCAAATCTAATGGTGGATTGGTATAATTTTTACAAAACTGAATGTGCTATATGAAAGGTAGCTTCTTTTTTTCTATTTTTAGTGTGTGTGTTTAGGAATTTTAATTATCATTAATTTTTCAGTCATATAGCTATGATGTCTGCGGTGTGGCAGTTTATAGTGCTCTCTAGCACTGGGGCATCATGCCACAGACATGTAGCATCATGTCCCACCCAGTCACATTATCCTGACACCAGGCCAACCAGTTCTAACACTAACCTCTTAATGCTGAGCACCTAGCAAGGCAGCTGTTAGTACCATTTGTATAAGTCTTTGTTATGACTTGGCTGGGGTTTGAACCCATTACCTCCTGCATCTGAGGCGGATGCTCTAACCACTAGGCCACTGGAGTGGTCTAATTTTAGTAATGGTGGTCATATTTGGTAGTACATATAAATCTTTACTACAATTCTGAAAGGCCTTTCACTTTGGAATGCTTTCTGTCAAATTTTCTCAAGTGACTTTAATCAGTTTTTTTTTTGTCGAGAAAGAGTTGATCATCATTTCTCTAATTTATTAAATATAGCCAGATGTTAATGTGGCTAGACACTTATTAAACATAAATGTCCTGTATAGTGGATAATTTCTGTAAATGTAGGTGAAATTCTGCTGCAAGTTGTTTTTTTAAACCAATTAAAGGCATTTCTTTTTTATTAACAGCAGCAATATTTAATGATTGCAGATCAACATCATTTGTGCCAACATGAAAGGTCTTTACTTAGTAAATGTGGCCATATTTGATAGAGGATCAGAATAATTTTTGCCAATTTCAAGTTTGTCAAATTTGGTAAAATTCTGTAAACCTATTTTGAGTTGACATGTAAAGATTTATCTAGTTTTAGTAACCATGGTCATATTTGAATATAGATTGGCATTATTTGTATAAATATGGTCTCTGCCAGATCTGATATGAAATTGGTAAATGCAGTTTTTGGGATGAAGTTGAGAACAGTAATGGAAAACTAAAAATGGACTATTAATGCTGGATGAGAGACATGATGCATATGGGATTCAAGGCCAAAATATAAGTTTATTTATGCTTCAGTGAGATGAGCTGTAAATTATGCATGTTAAGTCATTCATCATCAGACCAGGATATTGATTTCTATTGTCTTTAAAAAAGTTTCTCTAAAGCTCACCTGGAAGCCACTAAAACACCCCCCAGCAATTCTGGGTAGCTGAATAATGAAAACAACATGGCAGGGAGCTTTTCGTTTGTCTTTGATCTCCTTGATGTCCTTTATGTGCTGATATTCGTCTTCTATACAGTATCTGGCACAGGCCACCAAATTAGCCTTGATGTTTCCTGAGTCACACTGAATCACAAGGAGTGATTCCTCTTCTAGGTCTGAATGAAGGACTGATCTGAAACATTTAAAAACATTCAAGTATATGTCTTGGATGAAGTGAATGCTGGCATATTTTAACTTGATATTTGCATTCCTTGCCAAATCTTTGAAAGAAGTCCTGCTCTAACTGTAGTAAGTGATAATAAGAGGAATGGTGAATGAAAAACTCCTGACAATACGCATTTGCCTCTCCAAGATTCCATTCTCAATAACCATAATGGAAAAAAAGTCTATTGCATGGTCTCAAGCAAAAGACTAAATTTAGTTTCCTCCTGCTGAGTCCAAATGAGCAATAACTTACAAAAATCACAAAAGCATAGTGATTAGACTTAATGCACATCTCTGTATGATGACCAAAATAAGAACTGTTCTGAGCATAAAGGTTCTTGTTGATAAAATTATTTTAATATGATTTATAATATACCTTAAAAAGTATTTTCTTTCTTGAGTATTTTCCATGCTATTTCATTCCATTCTCCTTTTTCTCATTTTATTTTCTTCACATGTCAGATACTTTTATTTACCTGTCAAATCAATATTTGTTTCACTTTTCTCACAATTACAGTATGTCATCAGTCCTCAGGTGAAATTTATGTTTGGAACAGCTCACATATACATAATATTTTACAAATCTATAGGAAACTTTGAGACCAGTTGCAGTCACAAATTGCATCATATGCTGCAAACAGCAGTCAGAAAAAAGTAAGTCAAAAGAAAATAATAGAGTCCTTGCACATTATTAGCTCTCCTTAGTACTCTTCAATACTAAAGAGTGAAAATAGTCATTAGCTGCAATTGAGGGGGCAGGCTACTTTTTGTTATGCTGCATATGTGTTCACATATTATAAATTGTGTACCTCACATTTAAATCTTAATTTTCTACTTTACCTGCCATGACAACTATGAGTTGATAGATGAAATATAACAATATTCATTTTATTGCAGTTAAATTTTGAGTCTGTGTAACTTATCAACTTAAAGACAAATAATGACAAATTTAATGATTTATTTATGAGTATTTATAAGTATAGTATTTTAATTTGGAACCATCCTTGTAGGGACTGCATATTTTCTTTCACTAAGAGAGAGTACTAATACACTTTTACAAGAAAAACACTCAACTACATACTTTTAAAATAAGTTTCAGTTAAGTTTTCAACTCTACTAAAAATACAATTTTGGGACATGGGTGCCTGCACACAAAGGCAAGAGGGGAGCACATGCACCCTCCTCCCCTATTTCACCATGTTTTGGCCAACAACTATCAAACTTAATAGTTACCAATTCATATTTCCCACATAAACCCCCCTCCGAAAATAATTTTGAGGGTGCCCATTTTGGGATAACATATTTGATATACATGTACATGCATATGAAACAAAAGAAAGATCCTATATGTATAAATTTTTGGCTTGTAGCACAATTCAGGAAATATATTTAAGACCCCCCCCCCCCAAGTAAATAAAGAAATTCATCTATAACTGCCAGACTTTTTGCAGTAACATGATTGTGTCATACAACCCGTCCATCTTTAAAATGTAAAATGTAATAACTAGAATAACAAGAGGTCAAATGGGACAACATTCACTCATCTAATTCAAATTCATTTAACAGCCAAATGCTATGACATGCAGTTGGCCAAGTAGTCTGGATTAGCAGAATGCTTTCTTTCAAATTTTCTAAAATTTGTGTTTACTGGCTACTAGAAAAAGGTTCCCTGGAGGTTATTGATTTTTTTAGTATCTGCACCTATATTTGCTGGTTTATCAGCATATTTTGTGCAAAACAAAATGGCCTTTCCAACATGGGGCTCCAGGTACCCTAATGCTTTTTTAAGGTGCTTGCCTTCAAAGATTATGGACATTTCACCTCTGTCAGAATGGGTTTAAATCTCAGGCTTGCCCAACATAGGTACGTCAGGAAGCTGGCCAGTAGCTTCCCATGGGTTGGTGGTTCTTCCCGGTGTTTTCCCAGGTTCTTCTTCCACCAGATATACTGGCCACCATGTATCAATTATGTTGACATATAGAATTAAACCAACCTTTATAACAGAATCCTTCTTGCTGAATTTGGTCCAATTCTGTTGGGAAGTTTTTGAGACATCATTATAAGGTTCTTCTATTTTTAGTAACAGGGGCCAAATTGAAAAGTGGATCTGTATCATTTATATAAGTTTGAAGGGCCTTCATGCCATATTTTGTGTCACATTTATCACCTGCTACTAACTTTTCAAAGAGAAGTGAAGAAAAGGTTTTTCTAAATTAAGGAATGATTGCTATGTTGGATTTTCAAAGTTTAAAGATCTTCATGCCTAATGTTTTCTTTTAAATTCAATTAAATTCTGTTCAGAATGTTTACTCTGCTTTAATAGAGTAAACTGAGTATTAAGAAAATTTTGTTTAGTAGCTTTTGAATGAAGTAATTTGAGGTTTTTCTATTTCAGCCAATAGCAGCCAACAACAGGACTACAGAGTGACATCATATGTAAATACAAAAAAAACCTGAAAGACCTGCATGCCAGGAGGTTGTCAAATAGGGTCAGATTTAGTCTGGTATATTTTTGGAAAAAAAATCTTTCACAGAATTTGTAATTTTTAATAAAACGGTCTTTATCCCAAATATTTTTGTAATCACATTTCTCATATTTACTTTTGCACACATTCTAACAAAGTCAGGAGTCAGCATTATCATATTTTGAACATATTCACTTATATTTCTAGAATCTTAGCTATTGGCAGTTTGCATTAACGGAATTGTTAAGCTGATTGTTCCTCATGGTGCCCTGAATCTGAGACAGCCTTCATTTACGAGCTGAAATAGAATGGCCATCAAATTTTGAAAGAAAGCTTCACTCCTGCCCTCAAGTCAAAGCCCGTTTTCAAAGTTGGTTGTTTTATGGGCCTATGTGATATTAATATATTTTGCCCAAAATGTATGTCTGAATGAAAAATTGTATTTATTACTTGGGGAATAAATTATCTTCATGGTTATCATTTACATGTATCATTTCAGCTAACAATTTGATTGTGAGCAAGCTGTTTCAAATGTGTCTCAAATCAGCAGGCTAATGTGTTAGAATCATGAAAATATTTAAATGGAAGTGTACAAGATTTTTATGAAGTCAGAACTTATAGGTAACCTATAAAACTGATGACTTGTATTTACATATGGACACAATTTTCCGTTGGATGAAGGGAGGAAGTAGCTTTGTTACAGTCCAACTTCATTGGATTTAGCAGAAATTCACTTTTATCTCACATAAGAGTAGTAAGTAAATGATGCAAATTTCACTTATACGTGAAGTATACTTCATTTGTAAGTGAAACACCTAGTTTGCATTGTTTTCTATATTTGTTTCATATTGTGTGCTTAACTTTTGTACACCCTAATAACAATCAGCTAAGAAAACTGATCAAGTTTTATATTTTAAGAACAGCATCCGTATTTGATTGCAGATCAGCTTCATTTGTATAAAATTGAAAACCTCTAAACTCTGGTCTAATTCTATTATATGAATTTTGTTAAACAGTCATTTAAACATTATTAAAGTTTTAGTAACTGCAGCCACATGTGATGGCAGATCAATAGCATTTGTTCAAAACTGAAATCCCTTTATGTCTCAATTCTAATAGTTTTGAAATTGGTTGAGTGGTTTTTGAGAAGATGAAGGTAACAAAATCTGATGAACATGTAATGTACAACAAACAATGCACAATGGACAGAGGACCATACCATAAGCTCACTTGACCTTACTGTCAGGTGAGATAGAAAACAACATTAGAGGAAAATCTTGAAATTTGTACAGAACAAGGGCATTGTTCTTGTAAGAATGGATATTAGAAATAAATAAATAGTTAAACTCATTAAAATAAAAGGTGGTCAATGAACGCAGATACCCTACCACAGAGCCTGAAACTGACTCAAATGTCAAATGTAATATGTGCCGGATGGAAGGAGGGATGGATGGACAAGAGTATACACTATATGTAATAAAATGCAGCATCTTTTTCAATGTGATATTCACTGAATATGTACAGACATTAGGGTAAAACAACTTTTTCTAAGTAAATTGGGGTAAAAATGTTTTTCAAGCCCATTGTGAGAACATGACCTCCACCTCCATACCCAACCTACTCACCCATTAGAATTTATGAGGCAGTAAGTAGGACCCTCAAGCATCAATTAACCAAAAATACTATCTGTTATCAAACACTATAAACCTAGGTATTTAAAGCAGATATGTTTTTTATTTTACCTGATTTTACTGCTGAATTGCTGCTCAGTGTCGAAGGATTGTAGAGATTCCAGTGCAATCCTCCCAGGTGGAATTCCTACTGAACGATGTATATCTGATTTGTCTGTTGATGACAGAAGCTTAGAGTGGGTTGTTATCTGAAACATAACATACAAGCTCATGGAGTTTGACAAAACTAACTCTGTAATATGCTACAGTAGTGCATACATTCTCCATTTAGCAGTTTCAAACTGGCATGCCCTTTCAGTAAGTTTTGTAGATTGAAGTCATGCTTTATTTCGATCAGTCGAGCTTGATGCTAAGGTAACAGCTAACAGAGATCTTTGCATTGCTTGTTAAATCACACTCTACCACTGAAGTAATGTACCCTTTATTTAACTTAAAAATATTTTTCCAGCTCGGAAATACAAGTATGTGATATTCAAGAGTCAACAAGAGAAAAGCAAACAATATAGACTAGATGCTGTCCTTTTTCACCATCATAATGGATTTCATACCAACAGTCTGCTTTATATGCAGCTCCTCACTACAAGACTGATATGCCAATAAATTGATGATATTCAGTGGACTTTTCCATATAGGGGAACATTTATTTTTTCGAGTTTTCAAGTGAAGTCATTGCCTGTTCATTACTGTTTTAATCAATGTTTCTGAAAATGTCCTTAAAGAAAAGTGACTTTATTGCCAACAACATATTATCTATGCTCACTTTACAATAACTTGAGTTCTCCATTATCTGCAGACACAGGTCATGTTCAAAACAGGACCTTTACTTTTTACCAAGTAGTATTAGACTAAGTATTGGCACTGTTAGCTCATATGCCATAATATACCTCTCCCTTGACAACTCATGCATGATGGGGTTCATGATGTTGATTCAAATCTCCAGGTACTATCAACTGTTTTCAGTGATAAAATGAGCAATAATATCAAGGTTTCAGTTACCAGGTTTGATCGTGATGTCAAGTGACAACATAGTCATTTTTGTACCAGATAAATAACCAATGCACTGCACATGAACAGTTGTGGTAGCAACAAGCTGATCTACAAAAGTTATCTAGTGATGTGACATCACTTTCAATCCAAATGTCGTCAGTAACACCCTTTGAAAGTGCAAATATGAGCAGGCATTTTTAAAAAGCATCAAACCTAAGTGCTGAGGGATCTTTAGTGGGTATTATAGCAGTATAGTCACAGTTTCAAAAACTACAGAATCTTACATGGCCCGTAGTTTCTTACAAATTGCTGTTGTGTGTTCTGCCCTGCACACTGTAGTGTCAGCTGACAAGATGAATCAATTATCAGAACAGTATTTAGGACCAAAGAACTGCAAGATTTTAACAGTGACAAAGGTAAATCCAAAACTTTGGTTGAAAATGTCAGACCATAATAGGTGTGATGACATCTTAGTACAAAAAGTTCATGGTCAATGACATCATTCTCCTCGTATCCTTAATGGACCTTTTTCTCACACATAAAATAAGCAACAAACAAGCCACTACAGGTGTCCAAATGCATTGCTTTTGGCATGTGACTTATTCTGTCCTTTCACTAACATTTCTGTGATTTTCAGTAAAGATTTTATGAAACCATGATTTTAAAGACTTTACTAGCATACCAAATTAAATTTGACTCATTTCCAATGCAATTGTTTTTACCACCAAATTAACTTTAGTGTCAAAGAATCTAGTTTCTTAATACACTAGGTCCTTAAGTTAATTTTTAAAACAGTTGTTTGCCCCTCCTCCAACTAGCCAAACAATTTCTCTGGCATTTTTCTAAGACCCAAGAAAGGTTAGCACAGACAGAGAGAGAGAGAATTGTTCTTAACCTCAAATACTTGAATCAGTACATAGGAAAACATCATTTTAAAATGGAAACTTTACATTCTGCCATAGATATAATGAAACAAGACTGCTGGTTTGCCTCCATTTACTTAAGAGATGCATATTATTCTAATCCTATTCATGCTTTACACTGACTCTGCTTAAGATTTTGATAGGTTAACACAGTTTATGAATTTACTTGCCTTCCAAATGGTTTGTCCTTTGCTCTTCATGTATTAAAAAAATTAGTATAACCTATTTTTGCACACTTGTGCAAAGCTGGCCATTGTAATGCTGTATACATTGATGAGTATACTGCAGGCAGACACATTCATTCTTTGTTTAAACAATTTGAAAAACACTGCATTTAGTGGATAACTTGGAATTTACTATTCACCTAGATAAATCTATTTTCTCTCCAACTCAGATTATTGTGTTTGTGGGGTTCAGTCTTAATTCTTTTGACATTGCACCTTGCACAAAAATAAGCAGACAGCTGAGTATCTGATTGCCAGCAATTGCTGAGGTGACTTTATTTCCCATTTGGGATTTTGCTAGGTTGATTGGAAAAGTGGTAGCCAGGAATATTGCAGAATAGGACACACAATATTAGGAACAATGAAACCAAATTATTTGTTAGTTACCAGGCACCTGGTGGTAGTGAGCAGGGACAACATAGCAAAAATCCACTTTGCAAGTGGCAGGCATCAAGACTGACATTTTTACCCAACAATTTTAATAGCATCCACTAATGCTTCTTTTCAGCCAAGATACCTGCAGCTACATTAAAAAATATAATTGGAGCAAAGACTCTATGATCTAGAAATATTATCAGAAACCTATTACATCTGACCCGACATTATATTCAGTGAAAAACTGTTTGATCAGCTCCAAACCATTGCTCGTAAATTAATGACATGCATTAACCTAGCTTAGTCAGTTTAATCTCTCTGCATAATAAATTTTCATCATTTATGATGTGTTGTAAATTGCTTTTTTCCCTATGCTGCTTGTATCACAGGAAACACTCTAAACATCTTGATGGGTCCCATGGAGCATGAAAGGTTTAATGAAACTGTAAAGTTAAATGACGCCTACCAAGTTGAAGTCTTATGATAATTTCACTGAACCTGTAGCACCCTTTGGGATTACATGCCCACCCACTCTCACTGTCTCTCATCTTGCAATCTGTGACCTCTCACAAGACTGACCAGTCACATGATCTATGCTTCATCTCATTTGACCCCTAAGGGTATTACAGGTTCTATGAAATTATCATCAAACTTCAACTTGGTAAGTAACATTGAAATTTCCAATTAAGATTAGACCTTACAAATATCTGTGTTAGATAGATACACTCTTGATTAAGTTAACTTTACCTCTTTGCAAAGTTCCATGGCAATCCTCCAAGTAGTTCATGGACAGTAATAAAAAAAACTTGCATAAATATGAACCTCAAGGACGGGTGGGTTTTCCTCCATAGATTAGGAGGGTCTTTCATCCCTCAAAATCTCATGTGCATGCAAAATGTTACTTTAAATTTTTTTTTTTCCATTCTAACACCTTGCTTCCAGAGTAGTATATTATGGTAATATTGCCTGTGATCTCAATAGAATTTAGATTCTAATTTTAGGCAGCAAAAAATGATTAACACCCTTTGATTCTCTTGGCAGGGTCAGTTGACTTCAGTGTTTGAAGTTTGTTGACATGGCCTATACTATGTATGATGAAAATTTCAAAAAGGATTAAAATGATTAAATGATCATAGCTGAAATATTAAAGAGCTCAATCAATAAAGCAGGGCAGGTTTGACTTCCATATGTCTAAGTGTGCATAATCTCCCAATGCTAAAACGCCAAAATCTAAGAGACTGAAAATATCACACAAAATTTAATGATGGTTGGAAGTGGAAATTTCACTGGTTGGACTTGAGTTCAAAGGACATGAATATGCATTCTGCCCTTCCCAGAAAGCTGATTTTAAAATCTGCTATGGTAGCAAGAATGATATTACACATCATGCTGTATATTAAAGTATATTAAATGTGACAACAAATATGCCATCAATGAAATCCATGTTCATGAAATCTGCATCAAATGTGGACAGAGATATATGTGCTGAGACACTGTTTGCCAAATTTATAGGTGAACATAATCTCCTGTTTACAGTAGCAGATAATTTTTCAGATCTAGCTGAAATAATACTCACTGACTTGGAGATCGTGCAAAAGTTCTCATATAAATGGATAAAAACTACTCTAACAGTAACCCAAGCACTGGGTCCTCAATGGGATAAGAAAGTCTAAGATGTGTGAGATTGAAAAATTAGCTATTCGCACTGAAAATGCTCCCTCTTTTGAAGTCAAAACTCAGCATATTTTGCTCATCTACTGATATGTCTTAAGCAGACTTCTCTGTTCTGTCACATGTATGAACTTGTGCTAATGAACATACAGATGGCAGACCATCCTATGTTTTCTTCTGGTCTATAACCATCAGAGGTGAAAATGGCTCATGTAAGATTTTAAGTGTTTAGTAGTTTCATAGCTATATATGACTTCAAAATCAAAAATAAAAGACAAAATATGGATTTATTATCTTTCCATTAAACATGACAAAAAGGTGTGTGGGGAGGGTACTAGGGTATCTGGAATTTACTATAACTGCTCCTGATGGAATAAATGTCTAACAACAGTTCACAAACATTCCAGATCTCTGCTATGTATCTATGGGTTTACATGTTCAACTCTGATACATGTAGTAAAGTTAATACTGATCTAGTACATAATCTAATTGGGGAAATTAAAACTACAGCAACCAGAGCAAAAATGCAACTTTCCTATGCTATTCTCATTATTTAACATCCACTCTCAAACACCTAGACCGTCCCCAAAGGAAAATTCAGTACATACAATTTAATACACAAATAGTTTTATTTATCCCTGCAATATGTACTTACATCATTTATCAATCGTATCTCTACTTGTCTGTTCACATAATCATTTAAACCAGCAAAAACAAGTAGCAACAGAAAATGCATTCTTTGCATTACCTATGCAAACAGCTCTTGTATTTGTTCTTTGCGTAGCTTGAACTCCACATACTAAGCCAAACTCTTATGACACTGCTCCCGCATGTACACCCCTGTGAGTATCATCCTCTCCTCTGCAGCTAGACCACATCTCATTTGATATATTTTAATATCAAATTCAATTTGGCATTTTTCCCCAGTCGGATACTCATAAGCTATACTAATAACATAAAGGTCATGCCTGTTAAATACATTTCTTTTACAGTTTTAAATAGGAAAAATGTAAGAATATTTTTTTCATGTTGGGATCAGCCTAGCTCTATTCCACGAATCTGGGATCAAACCAGAATACACTCTAATACGGGGATCAGCCTAGCATAGATTTAGTTAAGATGGGATCAGCCCAGAATACATTAGCATGCTGGGATCTGCCTAGCACATAGTCTACTTAAGCTGGGATCAGCCCAGAATAGACCTGAATGCTGGGATCAGCCTAGCATAGTCTATGGAAGCTGGCATCAGCCCAGATTACACCTTAATACTGGGATCTGCCTAGCACCAATTATCCTTGAGCTGGGCTCAGCCCAGAATACACAATAATGCTGGGATCAGCCTAGCATTGATTTACTTGAAGATGGGATCAGCCTAGAATATACTCAAATGCTGGGATCAGCCAAGCACAGATTTTACTTGAGCTGGGATCAGCCTAGCACCAATTCTACTTGAGCTGGGATCAGCCCAGAATACACTGTAATGCTGGGATCAGCCTAGCACTGATTGGGAATCAGTTTTTTACATTCAGATTCTAGCCCACGAGTAGCCTCCACAGAGAGAGCCAACTATTTTAAAATATTTAAATTAAGCACTGATATTATTTTAGTTATGAGTTTGATGTTGTAGAATATTGGTAATAATGAATAGTGGCATGTTTGAGAGATAGGGAGAGAGTGAGTGAGAGAGAGAGAGAGATGAATGCATATACTCATGTATCCTGTATTTCTTACAATGCATGTATAAAGTCATTTCTCGTACAATTCAGTATTGTTTTGTCATGCAGAAAGTTTTATTTATCCCTGCAATATGTACTTACATCATTTACCAATCGTATCTCTATTTGTCTGTTCATATAATCATTTACACCAGCAAAAGCAAGTAGTAACAGAAAATACAATCTTTGCAATGTTTTACCTGTGCAAACAGCTCTTGTGTTTGTTCTCTGCGTAGCTTGAACTCCAGATACTGAGCCAAACTCTCATGACACTGCTCCCGCATGTACACCCCTGTGAGTATCATCCTCTCCTCTGCCGCTAGACCACATCTGTCAAGTCGTACAACAGCATCCGGGGTAGCACACCATAACAGCAGGTTTTTGGCTTCCTTTAGAATCTACATCACAAAATCATGTAAAGATTTAAAGTATAGATCAGTAACTCTATATGTAGAAGATAACACTGCTAATGAACCACATCTATGGAGTCAAATAAATTGGATGGTAACCAAAAAACCATTCTTATGACTTAGTCTAAGATTACAATATACAATTGAGTTTCTGCAATGCATGATCAATTATATTTTGGGACAAAAGGGCAAAACTCTGTATCTTATAGCTAAAGCTTAAAATATAACTGACTCTCTCAAGTGTCCAGAAAAGTCAAGATGCCATAGCCAGTACATAGTACTAACAGATGCAAGAACAGTGTTGGACCTGGCTGGTGCCAGTCCACATCATTTCCATGGGCAAAGTACTGGATATTCTGGTATGTAATGCAGAACTGTTATGTTAGATGGTGTTAGAACCCAAGTTGTTGTTTGCACACAAACAAAATTAGAAATGGATAGATGGAACTGAAATCAAGACAACATTTACCCTGATAGTAAACACATACTGTGTTCAAATGATTGGTCTGGTTTTAGATGGGTTTACTATACCTTTCAGAAGTTGTACTGATTTTAGTTTGGGAATAATCTAATACCAAGACTCTGATATAATGAGAACATGTGTTCCAAACTTTGTTTTGTTTTACCAGTCCCTGAGATAACTCAGAGGGGTTCAGTCCAATTGTGTGTGCCAGAATGCATGGAAGTTTTTGCCTATTTGGTTTTGCATGCATGATAAGTAATGTACTGGAAATCATCCTAGCCCATTTTTATGTAATTTTCTCTGCCTGACAGTGCAGCTCTTTCTCACAATCTCCCATTCTGTTGAATCTAGTTTAAAATTTGTCAAATTCTTAAATTTATTCTGAACTGGGAAAGCCATAAAATTATTATTATTGAAACAACTTTTCCACTCACATAAAGACATCTAGCTGGGATATAATTAATATAATTAAAAAAAAAATAAAACTTGCAAACAAAAGAGACTGAATTGGGATTATACAAATATTGACTGATTTGTCTATCATCAGGGTTTGTGAAATTTTATATTTATTTCTCCAATTACATGCCAATGAGCTCTTTAAAACTTTTCGGCAAATCTTTTGACTTGCTGTCAAATTTTGTTAAATTCTTTTAAGCAGTTTTGAGAAAAAGTCATTTAATGATTTTTTGATTGTTAATAATGTAGGCCATTATGGCTAGATTAGTATACTGATAAATGGGTACAGGTCAATATTATATGCCAGTTCAATAGCTAATAATTAATTGTAACTTTACCAGTCAATAAGGCAGTTTAAAATTCCAACAAATGCTTTTAAATCCCATCTACAGACGATAATTTAACGCTAGATACTAATTTTAAATAATTCATGAAACTGAAGCAAATGAACAATGATACTAATGAATATTGCAATTATTTTAATGGATTCAATGATGATTTCCTAACTTTAATGTATGGTGTGCTTCACTTTATTATTCATATGATCCTGTTTGCCTGAATGCCAATGTATCTGAAATCATGTAAAATCAGAATATAGACAATAAATGAAACTTAATATGATCATATAATGACAAAATACACAGAAATTTTATTTCTTACCATTATTCCATTTTAACAGACCATTTAAGTCAAAAATAGTAGATTCGGCTGCTTCTTTTTCTTTATTGCCATGAACATAATTCCTCAATGTGCCTCTTTTATATTTAGCTACTTCTCATTCAAATATTCTGATTATTATTTTCGCTCAAGAATGACTCAAAGTGCAACCAGAAACAGAAAGAGGTTAAAGTACAATCACCCATACAAATATCAATCAACATTTGAATGTA
Source organism: Megalonaias nervosa (assembly GCA_016617855.1). Lineage (NCBI taxonomy): Eukaryota > Metazoa > Mollusca > Bivalvia > Unionida > Unionidae > Megalonaias > Megalonaias nervosa. The sequence continues at coordinate 30,831 of JAECUM010014963.1, read as the reverse complement.
AATTTTGCTTAAAGAAACATAAAATAGCAATTTGTGTTGCTGCAAAGTGATACCCTAAAATTGTGTTTGCTACATCAATGGCTGCTGGTCTAATTCATGTATTTGCCTTCATTCTTCTGCTTGTTAGTGGTGAGTGCAAAAGAGAACATGTATGAAATATACATGTGTTAGATGGTCACAAAAAGTATCTTCCGTCAAGAAATCAAACTTGTTCTCAAATGCGGCTAGTATCTGAGGACTTCAAAGAGGCAGAAATTTGGCAAAATTTGAGGTTTTAATTGAACATAGGCCTACCTAGGAACAAAATCAACTACTACTTTCACAGAGTTTCATAATACCATGTGTACATTTGTTGCAGTAGATATATAGTGGAAATGGAATAACCATAACAAATACTTTTATAAACAATTTAATTTATTGCAAATTTTGGGTCAAAAATTGGCCCTTATTGTACCTTGTACTATGTAATCCTACTTTTCATATTCAAACAAGTTGATGTAAAGACTGAGGTGTCTAAAATCAAACCTAGGGTGCAACCTCATGACAGCTACAAATGGTGAATCAGCATCATTTGCACAAACTATTAATGTCTCCATGTCAGGATCCTTTGTTCAATTTGATCAAATTTTGATCTGCAGTTTTTGAGAAGTTGTTTAAATGTTTTTCCATTTTAGTAACAGCAGCCACATTAAATAGGATACTCTCTGTTAGATTTGGTTGAAAATGGTTCTATGTCTTTTTTAAAGCTGAAAATATTAACTGCTTAAGAATGACTGAAATGTTTTTCTATATTTTGGTAATGGCTGCCAGGTGAGGATGATTTCTGTCAAATTCTGTTCAGCAGTTTGGAAAAATAGTTTCAAGGTTTTCTATTTTTAGTGATGGCAGCCATATCTGATGTGGACTGGCATCCTCTGTGCAAATGTGAAAGGTCTATATGCCAAGATGCTCAATGACAGTTTGGTTGAAATTGGTCCAGCAATTTTGAGAAGAGCAATTACTTATGAATGCTGGATGCTGGAGAAGCAAAAGCTTAAACTGTTTTATTGCACTTCACATAGGTCAGAAGATACCAAAGTGCACTTAAGTAGCCACATTTAGTCAAACAACTAAATAGAAACACACAGTTAAAGCTACTTAAAAATCCAAACACACACACACACACACACACACACACATTAAAGAAGATAACATGGCTCTGACATCAACAACCATCCCATGTCATTACCATTATTGGAATTTAATACGACTCAAGACAGTCAAAAACAAAAATTGTACAGTAATCATGCTTAAATAGTTGTTTTGTGGTACATATTATTTCAGAATTAAGCTGCAGAAACCCAACCCTAGTGGCCGTATTTGAAGGTAGATTGGTATCTTGAGAATGAACTTAAAAGTACTTCATGAAAGGATGCTTTCCATTAAGTCTGGTCAAACCTTTTAAATTTTTTGAAAAGTGGTTAGAAAGGTTTTTGTATATTTAGTAATGGCAGCTATATCTGATGGCAGCTCAAGAATTATTTATATAAAACTGAATGCCCTAGATGCCAGAATGCTCTATCAAATTTACTCAAAACTTAGAAGATGTTTAGAATGGTAATTGTTCATAGATCCATGAAAGATAATGGATGATGGTGGCAGGCCCAAACCACAAGCTTATCTAGCTCGATGACCAGGTGAACTAACACAGTGTATTATGGATAGAAGGATTGACATAGTGAAAATGAAAGGAAAAACAAGGGTAGTGCTATCAAAAGAGATGGGAACAGTGTTAAATTTTATTTCATGAACTTTTCACCTGCCAATGTGAGCCATAAAATACCTTTTCTTTGGAACATTTTGCATTCTGTTCTCCAAGTGTCTTGAAAACATGCAGGATAATGGATGAGCAGGTGTCTGCATGGTAACCCATGAAAACCTCAGCAACTGATTGGGATGTCTTGCTTCTTTCATTCTTATGACTGAAAACAAAAGTTTTAATATCAAGAGTCTTCTTGTGCATTTTTCAACCAAATGGTCATTATCAGAAAATATGTTGATGATGTCACACATTACATTCAGATATTGTTAGGGGTTAATATGATTCATAGCACTGCTGGTCAATTTGTTTTAGTTCAACACTTGATGAAAAAGTTACATCCTTTTTGTTTTCCAGCATAGTGCATATGTATGGATACATGAGGAAAATGTTAACAACTTTTACAGAATTTCTCACACTCTCAAGCTCTTGTGCTATGCATTATTTCTCCTGAAAAATTGACTTTCCTTTGTTAAAAATAATTTGTTAATTTGTGTGTTTTCTTTTATGGTAAATGGGCAGAAATATTTTCTATTAATCAATGTCATGTCAAAATAATCATGCATTACAAGAATAAATTTAAAAGTTTATACTTCACTGACCACAAGCTAGATCACCACTCAATGAGGCTGCTGTATATCCTTCCCACATGATGTCATATGCAATTATTGTGGTAGTGTGCTGCCAATGATTTACTATAATCATTTTCTATAGTTCAAATAAATTCCTTGAATCTCAAAAAAATATTACATCCATGTCTACAGTGATAATTTATGTGCTGAATTTGTCTCAAATTGTCTTTCTGAAAATGCCACATTTTAGAAGCCTAATATAGGAATAAATGCCAGGTTATCCATCATCTAACTGAAATGGGCAGACAACTGTCTGCTAGTGATCTTATTGGGAAGGGTCCACAGCATAAACTCCATAATTATTCCTTACATTTAAACTTCTTACCTAAAAAACATTTTCTGTTCATATTAATCACTTTTATGTTGGCTGTGAATAAACTCACTTAATTAGCACAGTGAATTTTTCATCGAAAAGTTAGATTAGAAAACTACATCTCAAAAAGCACTAGCTGCACTTTCTATTTACCAAGTTGTACAAAAATGTGAACCATGTTCTAGAATCTTGATACAATTCAACATTTTCTTTACAATGAGATTTTAATGTTCATTAATAAAGACAGTCAAATTAATGTTGGATGTTACTACTGCTATAATGGCCACCTTTGAAATTATTTTTAGCTTATAAATGTAAGTTATTGTACCAAAAATGCAGTCATACTATAATTTTGATATCAACAGATAATTTTATAAATCAGCCTTTTAAAACACTGATAAGTGCTGAAAGGAAAATGCCCAGATTTATTCAGCATTTAACATACTGGAAGAAGTTTGCATTATTAAATCTTCTTCTAAAGAAGGAAAACCTGATGTCAGAGTCCATTTTTCGGGGAAATTCATTAAATATGTAATGAATTTTCCCTTAATGTACACAAAAATGGAAGACCACAAGTTTTAGTGACCAAAGAAAAATCAAGGAGATACCACATGTATGATGCTGAGATTCCTATATTTGCCAGACATATCTGGTGTATGAAAGGTTTTGACTGGCACATACTGTGCAATTGGACATTAGTCATAAGGTTTTCAAATACAATTTTATCCAACTGTCCTTGTATATGCATTCAACTGCCAAATAAACACCTTAACAAAGTAAAATTGAAAGGCAACTTGGTCTACTTAACAGGCCATTTCTTTGTCAGAGAATAAGTATTGATGCTGTGGACTGAAGCTTAATCCAAAGGTAATACTACAACTCTATGGTCTTAAACTAAGCAATAGAAAAGAGCGAAAACAACTTTTGTAATATTACAAAAACAATTTATTTCCCAAGAAAACAAAGCGAAAATTTAAAAAGAACTTACAATATTGCGAATTAAATCCATAATTGTCCAAAAAGTTCTATCACTAGTCCTAATGAAAAAAGTTCTAATTAAATTCCCATGGTGTTCAAAATAAAATCCAACACTGAATGTGTTGGTATGCTTTAGTAGCCTGTTATGTGGAGATGTACCAACAGTATTTTGATGAATTACAATAATATAATCCAAGATGTCCTTGTCTGAATTCACTATAATTCCAAGTTAATGTTTCTGACCAAGAATATTATTAAAATGCACTTTGTATTTCTGCAGAATAATAATTTGAATCAATAATTCCACCCAAATCTAAATCTGAAAACAGCAATACAAATAATTCTGCCACAAAATGTCATAGCAAGGGTGAAGAATTTTTAGACAAACAAGATTATAAAGCCCTTTATTTGACCTAGGTAACAATTAGCATTTTCTAAAAATACTATGTCTACTTAGTGGAATTTTCCATTCTAGAACATTACAAGTTATTTACAAGATAAAATCTGTTACTAAAATTATAATAAAGAATATGGTAAACATCAGCTAGGATAGGTATTTTATGGGAGAATTCCAATAACCACGAGCAAAACTCAAGTAAATAAGTTTACTTCTATTGATAATGATCCTAACATTTAACCTGCACTCATAGTTAAATATTAACCCTGTATTATTTGTTTAGAAAATAAAAACAACATCAGTGTCTCTAGTAAGGAACAACATGAACTTGATTTTGGACAAGGTCAAATCCAAAATACAATTAAACTTACATAATGATTGAGAAAAAACTAACAAAGAATACAAATTAAATGTACATAACAGGTGATTGGGTCTAGTTTACATGTTTTTGGTTTGTAGGGTTAACATCATTTTTCAGCACATGATAGGCTATACATGGCAGCCAGTATAAATGGTCGAGGATGAGCCTGGGAAAACCAGAGGTGAACCACTAACCCATGGGAAGCTACTTGCAAGTTTTATCACATACCCACATTTGACTTGTACCCACATGGACAGAGGTGAGATGGCAGTGATTGGTAAAGGTAAGTATCTTAGACCACTCGACCAAAGACAATGAGCAGAGATGTCACTGATTAATCCTGCTTGATTTATTTATTTTTCCTATATTTTTAAGCTCCCTATAGCCACAAAGCCAAAAGAGGTGTGCAAGCTTATCTTCTGGTCTTATCAAATCCCAATAATTAACTGACTGCCCCAGGGTGTGTACTATGGATTTTACATCAGTCCATCACACCATGTGCTTTGTGTTGCAATGTATCACCACATGACATTCACAGAACAAAATATGTGAAGTGTCAAGGCCTATTTAAAAATAAGATACTTCCTCCTAGACTTATTTGGGGATGTGATTAAATAAAACTTCATCATCTGATTTTGCGGGAAATACTAGTAAATTAGATCACACATTTTGGAGAAAGTATGTCATCTTGTTGTCAATCAATATAAATTTTTAAATATTTCAGAGTGGAATAAAATGGTGTTATTAGGTGAAATTCTAAAGTACAATTTTCTGAAAGAAAACATTATTTTTAGGAATAAATAATTTGACAGGAAATAAGTTAATCATGAAAGAAAAACTCTTCTTGCAAAACTCTGAATTTGGTTTAGGTAAATATAACTTGTTGTTTGAGATAGATCTTAGTTCATAAATATGTATATTTTCAACAAATTTAAAGTTACATTTAAGATAATCAGAAGCCAAACCATGTAAGTATTTATGGACTAGTAAACCCTTTGAAACTGAGTTCTCTGCTGAAATGGAAGCCAATTCAGGGTTTTAAAAAGATTTGTTGATGGTGTATCTAAATCAGCATCAAGAACAGCTCTAGCTCCTCTTTTTTGAAATTTCAGTAATCTTTCCTGATTTTCTGTACCACTATTACCCCAGATAGAACAACAATATTCTAGTTGTGGCATGATATATGCATTGTAGAATATCTTTCTCTGTTCCTGAGGGAGATAAAATTTTATTGTGTTCAAGAGATAAAGTAGTGAGCTGACTTTTTTAATGACCTTATCAACTTGCATTTCCCAGCACAAGATATTGTCCATCATGATGCCAAGTAGCTTTTCATTTTCATCCATTTCTTTTATCATTACTTTGAAATATTTTGTCTCTGCTTTTACACTTGTTCGACTACCTACGATCATTGCTTTTGATTTGGCTGCATTTATCTTCATACCATTGTGCTCACATCAGTTATTTATTTTTACCAAATCTTGATTTAATTTAGTGCTGATCTCATGGCCTGTTGATCCAATGTTATATAATGTTGTGTCGTCATGAACATGTTGCTGGTGGATAGCTCAAGGTGATAAGGTATATCATTGATGTACAGCAGAAAGAGTAAAGGTCCAAGAACTCATCCTTGTGGAACACCAGATTTTATCAGTTTCTCATCTGAAAGTCTATTTAAAATAGAAACTTGGTCTTCTCTGCCTTCAAGATAGGTTTTGGAACCAAGTTAAGCTTTCGTGGTTAACTTGATATATGCTCACCTTTTCCAGCAGGATTTTGTGATTTACAAGGTCAAAGCCTTTGTAAGGTCAAGAAATGCTGTGCCTATAAGATTACCTTGATCTATTGCTGTTAACATGAATGTCCTTCACCGAAGCCTGATTGTCATGAATGTAGTAAATTAAACGACCCTAGGTAGTTTCTAAATTCATTACAAATATGTTTTTCTAATCTTTTAAAGTGATGATAAAATTGATATAGGTCAATAGTTATTCATAACAGAAAGATCTCCATTTCTTATATACTGGAGTTACTTTTGCTAGTTTTAGCCTGTTTGGAAAAATACCTGTGGAAATACTTAGATTGAAGGTGCAATTAATTTAGATGAGAGTTTTAGGAATTTAGCACTTAAATTATCCAGACATGTAGCTGTTCTGACATCAAGTTTGTCTACTTCCTTTAAAATGAATTCAAGACTTATTTTAGGTATTCTGAAGCACTCTTCTTTGCTAACTTCTGAGGAAATATGCTCATTTAATTCATCACAAGAAAAACTTTTATGAGGTGTGAGATTCACAAGTTTTTTTGTTTATATTCATAAAGTAATCACTGAGTGCATTTGCAATTTCAATAGGTTCTTGCTGAAGTTCACCATTCTCATCCCTAATACATGTAAATGCCAGGATTTTGACAGCATTGCCCCTCAAGTCATTGAAAGATTTTCAGAGTTTTCTAAGGTTCTCTTTTGTAATAGTATATGATATTTCAGTGAAATGATAAGCTGTTTCCTTGCCATTTTGAATTATTTACTTGACTCTGTTTCTCTATAATCTGTAATTATTGCTATCTTTTAATTTATGAAACCTATCCCTTGTCTTAATAGCATTCGCTCTATCACCAGTAATCCAATTTGGTTGATTTTGTTGCTTGACTCTCTTAAAATTAACAGAAGCATGAGTGTTCGGTGTGTCAGTAAACTTATCTATCCAGATGTCAAGAGCATCTGATGGGTCATCAAAAGATTCAATTACTGACCAAGGGATAACTTTCAGTTTTTTAAGGAATATTTGTGAACTGAGTCTGTCTTTTCATTATTTGATACTTGATATATCTGTGATGATAGGTTTTGCTTTTTTTACTTAATTTTTGTGTACAGTATAAAGGATAATGATCACTATGGAATATTGGGGAACTGCAACTTCTATGATATTGTCAGCATTGCTAGTATAGATGTCATTGATTAGTGTTTCAGATACCTCTGTTACTCAAGTGTCAGAAAAGTTTCATAATTAGGAATATCAATGTTTTCTTTTTTGTCACAACCTCTTATAGATCCTGTGAACACACACACACACACACACACACACACATATATATATATATGGTGTTTTATTTAGAAAAGAACATGAATCAATGTTACGATTTTGAAAAAAATGAGGGAAAGAGAGAAAGACAACGAGAAAGAGACTGCATATCAATACTCTTACAAGAGATAATATTCTAATTATCAGTTGTCCTGTCTATAACCATTAACCATTTTTTTGTAAAACAAAAACCAAACCCTAAATACTGGAGTCAGAAATGAGATTATGCACAGATTTTCATACATCAATGTCTGCAAGTCATAAAATCTGTCACTATCACACAGCATGCCTTCAATGTTTAAAACACCTCAAGTCCTCATCTTGAAGATTTCAAAACAGTGTCACCATGCCCCCAAGTAAAATTATGTGGAGTCAAAAAAAATTGCAAACACTGAAAAAAAATGCTGCAACAACTTCAATGCTTCACATCTTATTCACAAGAAAACAATGTCATTATATACCCACTTGATGTCTTATAGATGAAAATGTAAATCCACATTCAACATCTTTGACTGATATTTCAGTCAAATGCTAAATGGGAAAATTAGATAAATGATGCATTTCAAAAGGCTACTTGTGGGTTAGATGTTCTCCGATTACTGTAGCATTTTCACGTGTTACTCATGTCTTACTAATTTCATGGATTTCAATGTTGCCCTGAACCAAATATTAAAAATTAGCCACATATGATGGTGACTCATCCCCATCACCCTTTTCTTACTATTTCTTTCCAAGAGTTTAAAAAAAGCTAGTTGTATTTTACAAATCAACATCATTACTGTAATCTATTAACAAAATATTTAAGCTTTACCATGTGTTTGTTTTATCTGAAACCTTTGAAAAGAAAAGAATTATAAAGCATTTTGTTTCAATGTGCATATATCTATAAGTGTCACAAGTTTGTAATAAAGTTCACATTTGTTAATAACTTTATCTACCTAAATGCTTATCAAACAGTGTAGCTGGCAGATGAATGCATAGTCTTTTTGTTCTGAGAGTGATCAAGTAAATATCTGTATTTCTTAATTTCATGTTTCAGTCTTATTTATGCAGTTTATCTTAACCCTTAGCTTAGGACCATAGAGTTTCCTTACACACAATCTTGCAGGGCTCAATTGTTTCAGAAAAGAAACAAAAATTGCACTCTACTTTTAAATTGTCAGAATTTTAATTAGGCTTGGTATTGTGTCTTTTCAACATTTCAAAATATTGCTGGAAAATGTATTGACCAGCATGCCTTCTATTTTTGTTCATCAAGCATGTACCTCTAACTTGTACTTAACACCATTTTTGGGCGCAAAATCACTCACTGGTATCTCCATTAACACCTCTCCAGTTCCAGTAATCTGATATATTTCAAAACTTTCAAAATCACTGACATCGTTACTCTCATCTGCCAGTATACATCAAACAAAATTGTCATCTGAAGATGAACCACACTGGGAATCAGCCATTTTGGGATTTCCAGGTGGTCCATATTTTAAATATGCATTTGTAAAACTTCCTTAATGCAAGGTTCAAACTATGACATAATGCTTATTCCAGGGCCCAATGTGCCAATCAAAACACATTTGCTTACCTGAAGGAAAAAAAAAAAGACAACTATTGCAAAATTGTGTCATTTTTAGTGAGATTCCTTGTTTGACATACAACCCTGACCTTTTAATAACCGCTGCTGTAACATGTTGTCGAGGTAAAATGCAATAATTTCCGAAGATTGGCTTGAAAAGCCTATCACATGCTTCGTAGGCAAAAGGGATGAGTGGTGGAGTGCAGGAAGGTCTGTGCAATTACATTGTTTTAACTTATAATGGTCCATTTTTATCTGTGGTTTGTAAATTTTGATTGGAAATCACAGGAGTGGGGGGGGTGAGTTTTTGTTGTTGCTGTTATAGGGTGTAATGGGTTGATATAGATGAAACTTCACATCAAATGATGTGGAAACTGGGAAACAAAAATAGTGCACAGAATTTATCGATGTGTAAAAAATTCCAGTTGATTATCATGTGACCGTTTACGTCCAATCAAATTGCAGAAAATGCGTTCAATTCATAAAAGTTGGAATTATTATCACTTAATAATATTACAAGATAAAGACAAAGACCTCATTCATCCCAGGCATTACGGATTACACTGGCACTTGGTGATATGTACTTTAGTCTGGTTTACATCCATATGCACAAAGGATTAAATCAAGGTCAATGGTGCTTATCAGTTTTTTTGATGTGGTCATTCAAAGCAGTGTTAAACACATATTTTGACTTAAAAATTGTAGTCACTGGTTGCGCTCTACAGATGGTTGCTAGTGACAGTGAGTTTCTATAATAAATTATTCATATTATCATTATACAATTAAGATTATGATTTCTAGTGAACTATAAAAATGTCACTATACAAGAAGTTTCTGTCCATTTGCATAAAAAAATTGGTGCAATTTCCGAGTCCAGGAACATTATTTTGACTAGATCTGGAAAATGATCTGCCACCAGAAACTTTAAATTATGTTCAGCCATAAAGCAGGCAAATAGTGTCTTGGCACATGCAACTTTATCTAGATTTGATGCCGATTCCACAAACATGGATTTCAGTGATGGCATATTTATTGTTGTGATTAATATGCTTTCACAAGATGGGGTTCTGCATGACACATGATGTCATTCTTGTCACTATAACATATTTTTAAATCAACTTTACAGGAAGAGCAGCATAAAAATTCTAGTCCCTTTGAACCTGATTGCAACCAAAGAAATTCCCTCTTCCATCCATCACTAAATTTCATGTGATATTACAGTTGCTTTGCTTTTGGTGTCAGGTGATAATCTTGTCCAAATTAATTTTGATCATACACAGTATAGACTCTATTCCACCTTGACAACTTTAAGCACTGAAACAGAACAGACCGTGGGAAGATATCAAATTAATATTCACTGTTTAATGCTGACCGAGCTCTTTAGTAAACCAAGCATAATCATTTATTGTCTTTAATCCTTTCGGAATCACTTCTGCTCACACTAAGTACAATCCACCTCGACAAACTTCAAACAATTAAGTCAGTCAACCCTGCTGACAAGATCAAAGAATGAAAATTGGCCAGTTCAGAGTAACATGATCGCAGGCAGTATTACTAAACTGGAACCAAAATGTAAAAAAAATAAATGGAAACACAAGTAACAGGAGAACCAGAAGACACCCTTAATCTTGGGAGAAAAACCTTGCCATGCAGGAGGTTCACACGAAAAAGTCTTGTTGGCTATGATGGCTTCCACTGATCTTATGCACTCAGATGAAAACATGGTGTTTAATTTGTGCTTGTACATGTAGTTTTATTTTAGTTATTCAAATGACTGCTGTTTGCAGAGCTTTAGTTTTTTGTATTCATTAGTTTGGGTATTTGTAGAAGTTAAACCATAAAATTAAATAATGACAAATATGGAAACTGACTTGCAAAATCAAGAATTCAAGAACCCATAAAAATGTCTTTTTATTTATTTTCTTGTACAAATCCACGAAAATCGAGACCCAAGTAAATAAATTATACTACAGTACTTAAATATGATTTAGGCAGAGAATCTTTCCTTAGAATCTATTCTGCATCTATATGACCTGTTCTTAAACATGCTTAGGGAGTCACTTTCTAAGTCTCACTGTCAAGTCTAGCTGTACTTTCACAGCACCAGATTTGAAATCAAAGTATATCCAAATTAAATACAAACTATAACAACAATCAAAACTTATGAGTCACTTTCATCTGAGCAACATATTGTATTATAACCAGAATTGGCTAAACAATGTCAAAGATATTGACAGTTACTGCTTTCTTAGGTAAACAACTTACAAATATAGTGACGTCCTATTCACTGTTAAACTTGTTGATTACAGAAAAGACGTTGAGAAATTATCCCTTACAAAAGAGTTAAATTACAAACCTTATGTACATGTAAAAAAGTCAATAGATGCTTATTATTTATCATTTAGTGCATGTATTTATTATTACTATACTTTCATTCAAGACTATTTCTTCTGCTCTCCAATAAAATTACTTTAATACACGATCAATGAGCTACTTCATTCTAATTTATAAATACAAATTTGTATATTAACAAATTAACAATTTAAAACAATTTTAGAAATTTAATTTTTTATGAACCGCTCCATTAATTAACTTTGGACATGCAGCTCAGCTATATATATATTGATTACTTATAAGCTTCTGAACAATAGTCCTTATTTACTTATATTTTTGACATTCATACATGGACAAGACAAGAGAACTGACAGAAAAGCAGGATTTTATTTTTTCCTTTGAATATTAACCTCATGTTCTCAAAAACTGTCTATTAATTAACCTAAAATACCGAAGAGCCACAATTTGCTTTTAGCCATGTAAATCATCTTATCTACATAAGTCTTGCTTATTTAACCAGTCAGAAGTGTCAAAAGTAACTTCCTGTGATGAAGAATTAAGCCTACATGTTGGAAACTTTAAAAAAATGACAGCAAAAAAAAATAAACTGGTTGATGTGTCAAATCTTAGTGACAGAAAATATTTGGCAGGAATTATTTCAGCAATTTTCCAACACCTATGAAGGAAATAAAAACTGTTTAATCTGTCTGAAACCATCAGTGTATATTATTACCATCGCATATTTATAGCTGTATCGGTTTCTGAAGAAAACTTCTCAGCCCATTTCTTAAGCTCATCTGCAAGATGACTCTGTGATCGGGTCAAGATGGTATTCACTGTCAGAAAATGTTTCTCAAGTCGGTTGATGAGGGGAATTGGAAACTTCTTGTAGACCACATCTTTTTCTGCTACCACAATCAATCTAGGGGAAAAATATAACATTCAATTACGACCTTTTGTGCTGCTACTAGGTATTCAAAGTTGGCATATTTCCAGACTTCAACTTATTACCATTAAACATTACCTGTATCAATGTTTCTGTGATACATATAAGTTAGTAAAAAAAATGCACAAACTTAATAATTATATCTTTTACAAACAACAAGAACAAAAAAAACAGTCACTGCTGATTTGTATAATAATTTTTTTCAGCCTTTGGGATACCAGAACACAATGCCCTAAAATTTTACTCTGGCTGTCTAAGACAAGGGCTTCTCTCTCTCTCTCTCTCTCTCTCTCTTGCATCAATGCACTATTATTCCACATTATATTAAGGTGCCCTTTTTAAAGAACAAAGATCTAATTTTAAAAATAGATCAGCATTTATGTATTTTTTCTCTTTTTTCCCTTCTTATGTGGATTTCAATTAAAATGAAAAAGGTAGCTTTCAGCACCTATAGATTGTACTATTAGGTATATAGGAGAATCCCACTGACAGAGAAATATTGTTATACACTGAGCTTAGTAACTCCAAAGAAGCAAATGCAATCATGGTGCAAGCAAGCATGAAGTGAATACACAGAGCAAAGAAGGGTTTGGATTTGGATTCTTTTTTTTCTATGTAGCTTTAACAATTTTTCAGTCATATCGCTACAATGTCTGCAGTGTGGCAGTTTATAGTGATGTCTAGCACTGGGGCATCATGCCGCAGACACTCAGCATCATGTCCCACCCAGTAACATTATCCTGACACCAGGCTGACCAGTCCTAACACTAACCTCTTAATGCTGAGCACCTAGCGAGGTAGCTGTTAGTACCATATTTATAAGTCTTTGGTATGACTTGGCTGGGGTTCAAAACCACGACCTCCTGCATCCAAGGTGGAAGCTCTAACCACTAGGCCACAGAAGCGGCCAGGGAAAAGAAGCAAAATTATAATAATAATAATAATAATAATAATAATAATAATAATAATATTAATGACTTTATTTACAGAAGGTTACAAAACAAATCTACCCTGAGGCCTTCTGTTATGTACAATATATATACAACATTACATTGGTAACAAATATGGACCAGTCCTAATACAAATTTCATGATCCTGCAAAAGTTATTAAACAATCAGAGGGGGCCCCGAGCGGCCGAGTGGTCTAAAGCGCTCTTCGTTATGGATCACTGCCATCTCACCTCTGTCTGTGTGGATATGTGAGAAAGCTTGCCAGTAGCTTCTCGTGGGTTGGTGGTTCTTTCCGGGGATTTCCCGGTTTCTTCCTCCACCATTAATACTGGCCGCCATGTATAGCCTATCGTGTGCTGAAAAATGGCGTTAAGCCCCACAACAACAACAACAACAACCACAACAAACAATCAGAGTTGGTCCTGAACAGAAGACAGCATATGGGTTTTTAGTTCATAAACAAAAATCACCTTGATGGTCAAACAAACTGAGAGACTAGGGCTTCTCTAAATCATATTCAATATCTAAAATCACTGATTACTGAATTTTTAATTTGTTAAAGGCTTTACTCACTCCAATTTTCTAGTATTAAAGTGAAATATCACCAACATCATGAAGTTTTAGTGTTCATGAATATCACCAGTTACACATTCATGCTTCTTAATTGTCTACTTTATTGAGATCTTGGATTTGACATGTTCCCTATAAACAGACCCTATGACATTGCTGGACAAACTGAACAATCACATTTTATAAATTGCCAAGAGAATAAACTTGACAATTCTATTATGGTAGGGGTGTCACTCAACCGACAGATCAAAGATGAGACAAACAGATAACACCCAAGGCTTCAAGCTCACATAAACTGGCATTTAGATGGATATGCAAACATACAGATAGAATAACAGTGAATATGCTAATTTGTACAAGCTAAAGAGAAATTTTAAAAAAATCAACAATGACTGGATCAGTGCAAATAAAAAAGATAAGTCACATAAAATGACTAAGACACTGATATCACATAATTTCAACAGTAAAATATATTCACAGGAACAGAATGCACCATCCTCTTATATTTAGCAATACATAAACACCCAGCCACATTTTTAAAAGTGAATTAAATGCAAAAACTAAACCAAAATAAACATGACCAACCAATTAGCAAATTGCCATGTCACTCAAACCTTAACTATCACTGGCAAAGGTGTGAGCATCACAATTTACAGGCACACTGGCAGCTTGATGGACTTTCAGGTCTAATATCTGTTATCTATCTGACTGCACTACACATAATCTACAAATTCATTCATCATAACATGAACATTTTTCAAACCGTTTGACATACAATGTTCAGCATATACCAATTTACCCTGGGTATGCATCAACATTAAATATTTGATGTGATATACTATGCTAATAAGTTGTGCATGGTTATGTCTGCTCTGCTGATAGGACAGCTTTCCACCTACATTAGTGAAGAATTTGTTTTGAGTTGTCAACTCTGTAAAACTGTACACCAGAAACGGCATTTGGAAGCTCACAGAATCAGCCAAATTTAGGACCAACTAGACAACCTAAGTCTTTCAGTAAAACCTCATTCTGATATAACCATCCATTCAGGAGGACTAGCAATAACAAGATTTTCAAGATGGATGCTGTGGTGGACATACTGGATATCCAAGCAGCACAATTTTCATTTAGGACCAACTGGATCATAGGATGAATGTGAGTGTGTAAAGTTTCAAGGCAATCCTTCAAGCAGATTAGGGGGAGCAATAATAACAAACTTGTGTCACCTTCTGGCTGGATGACAGACAACATACCATTCTGTTATATGACCAGTAAAGCTAACTATAGATTGCCTTTTGTTTGTACACTACTAACTATTATTAGTACAACGATCGACACATTATCCTGTTAATCACACTAGCCCACTATGGTATAAACTGAAACAGATAGACATCCAGGTATGATCTAGATTATTTGACAGAAGGGGGACAGATGATTATGATCAGTCATTCTTGTTTGGATGCTGGAGACCTGCACATTTTAAACAGCTTTAAAAAAAAGTTTCCTTATTTCAGTAATTTCAATCTCTCCTACCTCATATTAGACTGCACATTCATTTTTTAAATTTGTGTAAAGTGGATTTTACTACATCTAAAAAGTGGTACCTGAAATTTTTGTGTACCCTGCACTTGACTCTGTGAGTTCCCAGCCCAAGATCCACATACCTCTCTCCTCCAAAATAAACATAGTACTGAAAAAGATTGATACAAATATTTTCCAGCATGGTTTGAAACTGTAATTTATAATCTGATATTTAGAAACTTGTATCTGAAAGCTGATACATTATTACCAGTAAATATATAATAAAAATCTAGTGCCAACAACTAACTCTCTAAAATGTTAACTGAAATATAGAAAAATACCATGTATTCAAATTACACTGCATGTCCATGTAACTGAAATTTTATTTCCATGTTTAAAATGTTATGAATTTGGAAGCAGCAGGGGTAATAAAGTAAAATGTCAATTACATGCAGCTCTCCTTTCTTATATCTCCTATGTCTTAACATGATTCTGGATATAATATGGACCCCAACAAAAATTCTCCAATGAGGAAATAAATGTCTACTTTTGAATATTTGAGAGCAAAATTTTATGAAACTATTTTATTAAAGTCTGGCATAACTAAATCTTATTACATGAAGCTACTTAATTTTTGTCTCAAATAAGATATTATTTGTATTTGGCTACTATCAGCAACTGTATTCAGTAATCAGATATAGGATGCTTGATATTGCTATCAATGTAACTCAAATATATCAATTCATCTAAAAGATCTAAACACAAAAATTATGTCAGTAAATTTCAACATTCCTCAACTAATCTTTGATGTGATCTGATGAATTCCATGTGGCAATAAAAAATGGCCTATTAACAACACTCTATTCTACTCTTTTCCAATCAACAACTAAATCAGTGATCATAATCTATCACCACAAATAAAATCCACTGACCTTTAGATTCCAATTCAATACAAAACTGCTATATGTACACTGCCAGTACAAGTTTACCTATATGACCACCAGCACATGTGGCTGATACACCACAGAGGCTGAGAGTTTGGAGTCACCCTGCCTGTATGATATCAATAGGTTAACTAAAAATAATAGCTAATAAGAATACCCCTTCCAACTGAAGAAAGGGCAGTTACTCAGCTCAGTATGTGATATAAAGGTTGAACTACATTTACGCAATTTTCCACTGAATAAGCTATCCTGGGAGATCATTCCAAGTTTATAAGTTGTAAATATGATTCTTACAGTGTTCTCAAATGATTAAGCACCAGTTTGGAAGCAATGAAACTAAAGGAAAAGGTGAGGCTTTCTTAATGAATATTGACCAAAATGAAGTCTTTTTAAAGGGTAAAACCAATTTTAATATTGTCATACTTACCTTCCACTAATGCACTGCTTACCTATATTGAGATGCAGAGACCCCAGTCCAAACTAAACATTCCCTCCTCCAATAAGTAACTGGAGACCCATAATAGAAAAAACATGATCCCATTCTGATTCTTTAGTCATTATATAGTCAACATATAGAACACATTCGTTTTTCACTTGGACAGAAACTATAGGATATCAAAGCAGGGTAGTTAGTGGGAATTGTTTCATTTGTTGCATATAAGTATTAATAAAATGAACTTTGCTCTCCAAAAAATTACATTTAAATATCAGCAATACATTACCTGTTACTATTGTATTGCTGAATTTACCAGTCAGGAGGAGGCTGATGACCAAAAAAAAAAAGGGTATAAGAAAACTGAAGCACTTATCCTTACAGAAGGTGTGTTCACTACCAAAAGCTGGTAGATGACTTGGCCACATGTTGTGCTGTCAGGATTGGACACAAATGCCTTCACTCTGGTACACTCAAGGTCAAAAGCAAAAGCATCAAAAAGTGGTGTGAGACAGCCAGAGGCAAAACAAGAGGAGTTTGACCCTACTTTGTCCCTCTAGAGGAAGACAAATAAAACCTTAAGGTCTTAACTGTGTAAAAGAACCTATCTTGACCATCCCCAGCACAGATATGACTGAGACTGGGAATTTCAACAAGAACTGGTGAATAGATCGCAGCTGAATCTTAGCCAGAAATCCAGGTTGCAAAATAGAAGAAACTGAATCTGACCCGGCTGTACATTTTCTGAGGTAATAGTTGGAATTCTGACTTAAAACCTTGGACATCCCAAGGTTTTTCCCTGGTTTTCCTAGGCAAACCTGGGAAATTTCAGACAATGCTGATATTTTGTCCAAGGTTTTATAAGCATCCTTGGACATCATCTCGTACATTAAAAAATCCTAGGAAATACCTTGGACAAAGCCTTGGACATGAAAACTTAGTTTATTTTTGGCTCGGAAAATCCTAGGAAATAATAACTTAGAACTTAGTCATTTTTTTAGCTTGGACATAGCTGGGAAATGTAGACTTAGAAAATGTTTATCTAGGAAATGAAGTTATCTGTTTTAACTGTGCACTTAGAGATTTGCATATATTTATTCAGAACTTAATTCTACAGTTTATTAAAATGAATAATGTTTGTCATTACCAAAACAACTAACAAGTCTAGGATTTTAATTAAAAAATTGACTTAATTAATGTTGATTGATTGATATGGGTTTACAGTGTACCATCTCAGTTCAGGCAACATGGTGCCAAACAGGATCACAGATTTTGATTTCAAATCTTCTTCACATGGAGATAAAAATATGTGATAAAGAATCAAAACCTACATACTGGTACATGCTGGGATCCTACAGTTAGAGAAATTCTAAGCATTCATACACTTTTAATTACTTCATATAATCATGTTAGTGTAACACAGTGGTCCCAATTCTAATGCCCTCTAACAACACAGGGCAACTGTAAAAATATATTTTCTAACCATTGAATCTAAAGCAAAGTCTTCAATGCTTAAAGGGTCACATGACATTTTTCTTAAAATTTGTGTTTATGTGTTAGTTATGGGAATGGTATTTTAAAGTACTATTATAGAAGGATAATAAACTATTACAGTATTAGTGTAAAAAAAGTTTCTGAAAAAATTGCATGACTGTTTATTTATCGCATTAGTTACAAGAATAGTAATTATAAATATACAAGACTGAAAAAAAATTGCATGGATGATTGGCATGGCACTATTTTTCATTATAATTTTTCATAAGATAGCTGATAATAAGCAATAATAAGCACTGTTATACTGAAGTTAAATCCCTTTCAAAATAATCTGCGAAGAATGCACCAAATGCCTGATCCTATTTTCTGACAACAAAAAGGGGTTCTTTTAAGTAGTCTGCTTGTACAACACTGATTCCATCTCTGAAAAACAAATAATCCACTTGGAGATTTTAAAAATATTAAACTTTACAAAGAAAGGAGGCTTTTGATGTTTAAATAAAATGAAAAATGACCTTCAAAGTTATTGATGACAAAAATTTAAACAATGTTTTCGCTCAGAGTTTAAACCTGTGTAAGATTTTTTTTTGTTGCAATTACTTCATATACAATTAAAGTATTCATGAAATAGAGACAAACAAGGTATTGTAAAAGACATTTTCCAAGTAAAATGGCAAAGTTTGTAATCCTCATTTAAGCTTTGCAAGGCCACATTTATCCTTTCAGTGATCAAGTTAAACTGTATGTCAATAGTTAAAACTGTTCGTCAATAATAATAATAATAATAATAAAGACTTTATTTAAAGAGGGTAACTCAATTAGCTAAGAGCTAATCTACCATGAGGCTCTCATACAATGTAATTTATTTATTTTAGCTGCATCTCTGAAGCCACTGGATATAATGGGTTTGGAAGAAGGAAGGAGAGTGAGCATTTCTAATCTCAACTGGAATACTGTTCCAGAGCAAAGTTCCTGAGTATTGGAAACATTTTTTTTAACAATTCCTTATTTGGTTTGGGAATTTTATACTGTTTGGTAGATATGGATCACAGGTGGGAAGTACTGCCAGGTAGCCTATACTGGAATAGTGATTGTAAATATTCAGGAGCACTATTATTGGACATCCTGTACATTAATTTGGCTTTTCTCAAACAGATTTGGTCTTTAATAGGTAATATTTTTAACTTAACCAGCTAAATTTTCCTTGCTTTCTTTCTGTATTGATATTAGCCCAAATGCTCTTTTTTGAAGATGTGCCAGCTTTGCTATGTTTTTATCATTTGAATTACCCCATACTGTATTACAGTAGTCTAAATAGGGTTGTATATAACTGTTATAAAATAGTTTTCTATGTCTTTCAGGGAGAAAGTGTCTTATCCTACTGAGAAGCCATAAACTTGAATTGACTTTTTTACTGATATGTTTGATATGTTCAGTCCATGATAGGTTATTGTCTACCAAAACGCCAAGTAGTCTATCATGACAGACCATTTGCAAATTTCTATCCTTCCATGTCAGACATAGTTCATCACTATCAAGTTTTGTCCTTTTTTGTCGTGTTGAGATGAGTAATATTTTAGTTTTACCAGTATTTAGCACCATGCCATTGCATGTGCACCATGTGTCCAGTTTGTTTAGGGCATTCTGTAAAGAAATTTCGAGTTCATGCTTTGTGTTTTGGATGTCTGACAATGTTGTGTCATCTGCATAGAGATCTGTAGATGATATTGAGTCCCTTAGTACAAGTGGTAGGTCATTAATAAATAAAATAAATACGGTAGTAATGGACCTAGAATTGAGCCTTGTGGTACTCCATATCTAATTGTTCCAAGTTCAGACAGAACAGTATTTATATAAACATGCTGTGCTCTCTCACTTAAGTATGAAGTAAACCATCTAACTGTGCTTTCATCACACTGGTAGATTTTCAGTTTCTTCAAAAGGATTTCATGATCCACCATGTCAAAAGCTTTCCTGAAATCTACAAATACAGATCCTATTATTCTACCTTGGTCAAGTGCTTGAAGCCATTTATCAGTTAGGGAGATAAAGGCAGTCTCACATGCATGTTTCTGTCTAAAGCCTGATTGATTAGGGTGTAACAGTAAGTGTTTAATAGCTAAATCGTGAGTGGTAAAGGATAAAGAAATGCAAGCATGTGTTAGTGTACTTGTAACTGATAAAGATTTTTTATTTATACACCTAAATTCTAACACCTAAAGATGAATTCTTCCCTCTATGTTTCCTCTGGACACAAATAGTTTCCCAATTGCAAATACATGGCAAATGTATATGTTGAGGAGGTATCTCTGAACTTCAATTGCTACTTCACCAGTGGATTTCTTTTCTTCAAATGCAATTGTAAATGAATTCTCCTTCTTGACCTTGCTTGTTATAAAGCACTGATAATATCTTTGCTATGTTAAGGCCTCCTTTGTTTATATGTTTATAAGACCACCCCCACCCCCATGTGTATTTTCTATTGCACTGGCTTTAAAATAAGGATTACAGTAGATTTTTAATTTTTTTTTATTTAAAAAAAAACAAATCATAATATGCCTTATAATTAGTTTATATATATATATATATATATATATATATATATATATATATATACACATACATACATACATACATACACATACTAAGCACTTCAAGTTCTGTCGGGAATATTTTTTAAAAATTTTTTTACATTATTACCCGAGGAAAAAGAGTGCTAGGGTCGGCAACGACAACAGATGTGGGTTTTTTTTTTTTACCTGATAAGGCACTTCCAGTCTGCGATGATCGGAATCTGGGAGATAATTTTATCTTATAAAAAATTATTAAGATTATTGAAGTACCCCACGTAATACTCGTAGCATGTGTTTATCTACTTACTGCTTTTAAATAAAAAAATATTGAGAAGTTGTTGAAAGTTCTGGGAAATATTTCGTTTGCATTCTTCCACTGGTTGCTGAGCATGGAATTATCCAATCACAGCAGCTGATTCATCAATCAATCTTGTATGCACCATAATAATAAATTTGAAAGTGGTCCATTAAAAGCAAACTGGTTTGTGAAAACTTGCATTTACACAATATAAAAAAGATGGAATGATGGACAAGTGGATCACAACTGAAATCATCAATTCACCCGACACTCATGTAGGACTGAGTGACAGATTAACTGCATATATGATACATTATAGCATAAGAAGACTAATAGAGAAGTAATTTCAACTCTTTAATAACAACTATTTAGCATTATAAAACAGTACATAAGTATACATCTTTGGCATTCCTTGGGTCTCACCCTCCGCTGCATGAGGTTAATGTGGTAAGATGGAAGACAAGCATGCAGTATCTATGAGGTGGAATCGCCAGTATGACTGATATCAGGGCCGAATAGCCAACATGCACTACCTATGAGGCAGAATTGGTAGTATGACTGAAGCACCATCTATGAGGTGGAATCGCCAGTATGACTGATGTCAGGGCCGAATGGCCAACATGCCCTATCTATGAGGCGGAATCGCCAGTATGACTGATGTCAAGGCAGAATTGCCAATGTTTGACTGACTGACATAATCGTTAAGGCAGAATTGCCGCTGTATTGAGGCCGAGTTGCCATAACTTGTTATGTCTGTAAGTCGAGTGGATTGGGGACAGAACGCCCAAACGACGCTTCATGCCGAGAATGGAACTGCAGTAGTATGCAGTGGAGAGCCCTATTAAAAAAGAGTGGATTCACCAATAGCCAAGAACTTGTTTGCGTTATTTATATGGAATAATGATAATCCTATTACCGGAAATGTTCTTAGGCTCCTAAATAATGTTTAGCCGAGAAAGGCAATCGAAGATTAAAATGTTTGAGATTGATGTCAGCAAGGTTGCTGAGTTTTGGGATTACAGAAGAAATTATTGGGAGGACTGGGGGTAAGTTTGTTTCTTTTTTATTGTATTACATTAAAGTTGGAAAAGATAAGAACATTTACTTGCTCTTGTTTCATATGCCAGCTGTACATTGCATCTGTTTTTCAGTCGATTGCATCTGTTTTTTGTGGGAATGGGGTTGTTTAGAGAGCTATAAATACTGTATGATGTTTTTTTTATCCACTAGGTGCTGCACCATCAGCCGTATTGTTTTCAGACAAACATATACAGCTTTCAGTAAACCTTATTGTTTTCATCTTTATCTTAGTGATAACTTGTGTGTCTTGTCCAAGGGGGATTTAAAAAAAATAACTCGTGAAACAAATAATATGGACATTGGACTGAGTGTTCCTGCTTCTACGCATTGTTTAGCCCTGCAAAGATATATGAGGATAATAATAATAATAATAACTATTATTTTTATTATTGTTGTTTTTATAATTTTATCCTTCAGTAGTAAATCTCTTGAAGTGAATTACAAGAATACAGTACAAAATATTTTAATGATAAAAATTATTTAACCATGCCCATTTACAATAGAGTAAAACAAACTAACCCATTAACATTAGTTGAATTTAGAAGAAAATAATTACCATGGTTTTAATTATGTATTATTATTAAGCATGAAAATGAAGTCATGTTTTAAAATTGATGAAAGAATAATAAAATCAGAAAAATATTTAATGACTCAAAAATGGATCTTAGAATAACAGTGTCTACATAATTATTATAGTGCATTGAATCAGAAGAATAGGTTTATGAAGTGTTAAAGACATGTAAGAATAAAACAGAACATCCATACATATAGGTTGTTAGGCAGCAAGAAAATCTACAAAACAATCAATCAGATTAATTACTGCTTCATCATATTGATGATAAGCTAAATTATTTTATCCATTTTCTTTAAGTATAATATTTTATTATATAATTTAAATAACTGTACAGGCCTGCCATATTATTATGTTTATCCTAAATTGCAACTGCATTCTAAATTTAGATACGAGAAAGTGATTCATGATATCACATGATGGCCACTGCTAAACAACTTTATAGACCTTGCAAACCCTGATGGTATATGCCCTTCATTTTGGGTGTAAATTTGTGCACTATGACAAACTGATTAATGCTCATGCATGTCATATGTTGATGATATTAATTTAATAATTAGATAGTACTTAAATTGGATTTCTTTTGTTTGCCTAATTGAAAAGTAAATATGGCATCCATGATACCAATCTCATGCTCCATTTTACCTGTTGCATACGAATTTGCAAAAATGCAAGCCTCAGCGATCTCAACTTTATAAAGAATGACAGGTTACTTAATTAAAATCATGATTATTTTTATTTTTATTTTTAAAGGACAACCACTTTTTTCCAGCAATAAACACGAGTATATATATTTTTTCCCCAAGTAATCGATTCCCATCACTAATAAATGGCATGGAATGTATTACATATTATTTGAAAAGTTTGCTTTTTTTAAATTTAGGGTTGAAACAAGTAAAGATCCAAATCCCCAATCCCCAAAACCACCAAAAATGGCTAAGACGATAGCAACAAAATAGACCACCAAGATGGCAACACCAAAACAGACTATGACGGTAAGACCAAAAAAATGACCAAGGTAAGATAAATATGCAACAATTTCAAACTTTCTAAAAACTTTATCAGCAACAAGCTTTGTGTCATATCTTTATGAGTTGATTACAATACAATGATATATTATGACAGTACTTCTGAATAGTTTTATTAATATCTTTAAAGGAGTGCATCAGGATAATAGATTGAATACATTAGTTTGAACTTCTAAGGCAGTGAGCCAGGAACAGAATATAATCTTGAGTATATTTGTTATCAGCAATTTAGAATGATGGTCCCAAATTAAAAGAACAGTCCATTATAGAAATATAGCTTTTTACGGGTTAATACCTTGTTTTCAGGAAAAAATAGTCTTTTTTTAAATTCAGAACTAAATGATTCCAAACATGATTTGTAAAGTTAAGGCGGCCAATAACAGTTATGTTGTATGCATCCCATTTGTTTTTTAATTCATCACATTTTATAGTTTCAACCAATATTATTTTTTACAGAACTGATCCAAAAGAAACAGCAGAATATCAGAGAGGTGATGATAAACAAGAAAATCAGTGAAGTGCTAAAACCAACATGAAACCAGGATTATATTGATGGATTTAAAAAAAAATTAAATGGACAATTTGGCACTAAAGGAACACTATGGGCATTCTTGATATTTGAACCATTTTAAAATGTTATCTGTACGTGTTAACAAATTAAAAATAAAATGTATTCTTATATTCTGTAATATTTTGCTTCAATTCGTGATCTGATGTTCTATGCCAGGGATATGTCCGAGGAATTCTCAGAATGCTTGGAAACCATGGACATGTCTGAGGATTCCTTGGAAACCTCGGAGTATTGGTTATGAAAAATTTTTGTCCTTGGTCTATTCTCTTGGAAAGTCAGCAACCAATACTCCAAGGTTTTTCCTAGGAACATTTGTCCAAGGTTTCCTAGTAAACCTTGGAACATGTACAGCCAGGCAGTTATCACTGAACTGTAAACAACCCTTTTCTACTGACAAGGCAATAAACTCATTCCTTCTCCCATTGCTGACATTCAGGAAAGAAGGAAGAATGTCTTAAGAGTAAGATTCTTGAAGGAAACTTCAGTCAAAGGTTTGTAAGTATCGGTAGGTCTAGAAGAACAAAGAACAAACAAAAAAGTTCCATTTAGGCATTAATGAGTGAGACACCAGTCTCTGAAGCTTAAAATACCTGCTGAAATCAGAAAGCTGCAGGTCCTATGGAACTTTATAGCCCCAAGAGAACTTCTGAGTTAGAATGGGCTGCCCTATAGCCCTGAATAGTATAAACAGAAACTGAACATTTTCTTTCCTCATAAAGGAAGAAAAGAAAGCTTGCAAATACATTTAAATGGTGACAGAAGAAACAATTCCTACTGCTGCAATTACATAAGATTCTCTAATTTGCATCATAAACTTTGGAAGCAGACTGCTTTCTAGCCTAGGAGATGCACTTGGCAAAACTGCTGAAAACTAGCCTTGGCAGATCAATCATCTGAGATAAGTCAAGCATGAAGGTGGAGATTCTGCATTGTGTAGGAGAGACCCTTTGTACTGTGATAGCAATTTCCTCCTCTGAGATAATCTCTTGGGTTCATCTCCAACAGGTCAAATGAGTCACTGACCAATGGGGATGCAAGGGAGCTATCAGGATGAGTCAAGTCATGGAGATCCTGACTTGGTGGAGAACCTGCAGAATTATTTTGAAAGGCATTACGTCATAAGTAAAAGCTGAACACATCCATTGCCCATGCCTTCTGGTCTGGCATTCGAAAGTCATAAAAGTGAGCCTCTTGCTCAGTCCTGTAGTAATCAAGTCCACTAATGGTCTCCCCACAGCTGAAAAAGCATCTATGCTAATAAATGGTGCAAAGACCATTCTGTGAGAACCACATGTCTCCATCTCAACAGGCTGTCTGCCAAAAATACGGCAGACTGTGAGAGTGAACTCCTCCCAGACTGCCCATCAAAACAAGTTCCAGACTTCAATGCAAAGAGAAGAAACATGTATGTCTCTCTTCCCTCTACAAGTACAGTGACTTTCTACTAAGTCCAATGCTTAATCAATCCACTGATATCATACAGGATATCCAAGCATGCAAGCACACCCAGTGCTTGATAGGCAGTGAAGAGGTTATCCAATGGGGCCTTCTTCAGCCTACACTTACCCACAGCTTGTGACATGTCAATCTCTGAAATAAAAAAAAACAACAAAATACAAGATAACTGGGAACCAAAGAAAAGTAGAGAATACTTGCCTAATACCAATTACTATGAAAGAGAACAAGGAAGCACTGACTGCTAAGCAAAGCACAGAAGCCCTTTAAAATTAAGACAAGAAACACAAAACACTCAAATAAGTCAAGTACTCAGAAGAAAAAACATTGAATCAAGACAAAAAGACATTATATGAATGTATAATTGGCTGAAAAAGGTGTTTAATTGGCCGAAAAGATGTTCAAAAACAACAATGAAGACAAATTCTGATAAGCAGTTTGGTACACTATTTTATTTGGACAAATTCCAAGGAAAAGAGGAAGCTATTCAGTATGTTGGCTATGACTAGGGTAGCACACTGAGATCAAGTAGTTTTTTATTTTAGGCCTCCAATTACAGATTTGAGGAGACAATATTGAGCCTGGCCTGGGAACTTGGGGTCCCAGAAATGGCTAGTACCTCTATAGTAGCAGTTCATATATTAATGCTACTGAAAAGAGCTTTCACTAACCTAACCTAAAACTAGATTAGAAATGAAGACTGAATAAAGTACATAAAAAAACAAGGTGCACCAGTTTTGAATAATCCAGATGATGAGTATGGATTCAAGATGAACATAACATTTTAACAGATATCTTTATTTTCATAATGAGATCATTTGTCTAGTTTGAGTGCAATGTAAGTGACAGGAATATATTATCCAGTTATCTTTTGTTTTTCCCTCCCCTTTTAAATCCCAACATACACATTCATCAAATTTTTCATCTTTCACATTATATGGTGGTTCAGTATGTAATATGGTTGGAATTAATGAGAGCCAAATTGCCATTTTATGGAAAGTAAAAGGTTCTATTTAACATCATCAAATAATCTGTTAATTTTCACCAACAGCACACATAACACATAGATGATATCAAACATGTAAACTACTGCCCCCTACTATGAAAAACCCCCAACAAAAACACAAAAAACAAACACTACAAAAACCCTCAAACAACAATGAAAACAATGAAGAAACACTATTTTTGAAATTAAACCTCAAAACATAACATTTACACAATACACAACAAAAAAGATATGGTAGCTGAAATATTTATTCTTCAACTATATAAATGATATATCCATCTACTTACAACTTTGGCATATATAGGGAGCAACTCTTTGTCACACAATCAGCAAGTTAGAAGCATCTGACCAACTTGTAAGCATACAGCAAAAATACATGATACGTACAGACTAAGGAAAAAATATGGTACATTATGGTGCAACTGGCTAAGGAGCTGCACCTGTGCAACTAGCTATGGAGCCGCATATGTCAATCAAGGTGCAACTAACTATGGAGTTGCAACAGGGACATTAACTCTGTACATGCAACCGGCTAAGGAGCTGCACTCAGAAATTGAACTACTGCAAGTAACTAAGGATCTGAGAGAGGTCAGGTAGTACTGGGGGCAAGAGAATGAAGTAACATGAAATGAAGCCCCAAATGAAGTGCAGTTGAAGTCGTCAGATGAAATTGTACAGAGTGCCCCCATTTATCACAGGATTTTGTTTTAAAATTATGTTGTATTTTTGTCAGTTTGATTAAATTGTTCTAATGCATTATGTTTTCCTAATATGATGCTACATTATGATGTACCTACTAATGCTGCATGATACCGTGGCTCAAAATTTTCTCAAGTAAACAATACAGCACTGTCAGATTGATAAAATTAAATAATAAATATATTAGTTAAAATGAAGTGTTACATTATTTAAATTTTTGTAGTTTATTATATCAATCAACATACCTGATTGAGAGCATCATAAAGACTCTCGTACAAGTTCTCCAGGTTCAGCAACACCACTGTACGATCAGTCTCCATACACACTTTAATGAGATTTATGTTCCTACATATCTGTAAAAATGAGCAGAAATGTGCTTACAAAGAAGTTAAATGTATATATCACAACTTCTGATGCTCAACACACTGACTCGACTAGGACTTACGTTTAGGGTAATAAAATTCTGACATGCATTAAATTAACATTAATAGTTTCATAGGAAAATAAAATCACAAAAAGCACAATGACCAGATTCTGAGATATAAAATTTGGCAAACTTGTTTAATAAATTTCACATCAAACTGGAGGATACGTTGAGGGTATAACTTGCAAAAACTCCATTTTTGTAACAAGTGCCTGTTTCAAATTTAAAGTAATCTGAAGCTATTCAACTTCAATAAATCAGCAATACATATCCACACATCTACTCCCATCACAAACTCCCCACCCTACTCCTGGTGTCCATAGGCCAGAACTCAACATGCATTACATATTGGGTATTTTCCTGCTACAACTCCATATACAAAGTTTGGTAAAAACATATAAACCTAACAAATATCACTCTTTAAACAATGCATGGCATTAATATAACTAATTCTTTAGATATGCCACATCCCTTGCCTTTTCCA
This sequence comes from Megalonaias nervosa, assembly GCA_016617855.1. NCBI lineage: Eukaryota > Metazoa > Mollusca > Bivalvia > Unionida > Unionidae > Megalonaias > Megalonaias nervosa. Next base: position 2,317 of record JAECUM010014963.1, on the reverse strand, counting down.
AGTAAAATGGTGTCCATAACCATCGTCAATATTGCCATAAGTTAAAAATCATACCTGACCTAGGTTTTTCTAATGTAAACCTTGACACCATATCTGGTCTGAAATTCATGAAGTCCTTCAAAGTTATCTGGTCAAAACTTAGTTCAAAGTTTCAAGTCAAACAGCCCATAAATCCATATATTCCTGAGAGAAAATGTTGAAAATAAAGAATATTTGTAATGTAAAGTCTAGTAGCAAATTTGGTTTTTATCCATTAAATCCTTCAAAAGTATCATGCAGAAATGAAGTGCAAAGAATCAAACAGGGACCATAACTCCATAAAATGTGGTGTGTTGTTCATGTGACTATGAAAAACAAATGTGCTCTATATCATTTAATTCTGTTATCTAGAACTTAACTGATCATCTAGAAATAAAATGTGTATTTTCTGCAATACTGACCTTAACTTAGAAGCTACTGAATGCACAATAAACATGGTTCTTCCTTGCACAATGGAAAACACATGTATGAAATCTGTTTCAGTCCTTCTGGTGGGAAAACAGTATTAGCTATAATGCAATTTTACCCTGAAACTTTTGTTGGAGGGGTACTGAAAAGGCATTATAATGTAAACCACTCTCTCAATAACTCATACCCTGATAACTTGTGAACCCACTTGAAGCATGAGGTCAGGCATGGATACAACTTTTTAACATGAGAGTACCAAAAAAAGGACACCTATTTGTTGAATGTGAAGAAAATCACAATCTAAATTGATGAATGAAATCTTGACATACTGCTCATTTTATCATCAAAATTGGTGGATAGTAACTGGAACTTTGAATGAACATTATAAAATTCTCAACTTTTAATAAAAAGTCATACATTTTGCCAAATTTTCTTTCAAAACAACATTCTCAGTACACTGTAAATAACAATATTTGATGAGTTAACGATCAATGAAAATGTTAGTAGCACATACTGGTTGCAACACTTTAATAAATACCAATTAAAAAAGTTTTGACAAGTGAGATTCATATTTTAGTTCTATCTGTTAATTTGACTTAAGTGTTATTATCAAAGCTGCCATATACCGGCTTGTATTCATATGTGACAAACATGAATCTTCTATCACAGCTACTTGCATGAGCATTCCTGTGAGAACCTAATTAAGTGCCGACCATGTCTTGATCTCCAACTTGCAGAAATATTTGTTGTATTGCCGCTCTCAATTAAAAGTGGACTTGCTTTGTATTTGCATGTTAATTATATCATTTGTATTAAATCATATAAAGGGGAGGAATAAAAGAAAGTTAAAATGCATGCAAATCCTACCTGCACAAGTGGTAATGGTCATGGGCACATGTCAGGTAAACTCATTTCAACTGAACACTCTTATAAATATTGCTATGTAGGCAATATAATTAAAGTATCTTAAATTTGCCATGTCATTCACAAATGTGATCAAAGATAGCAAGGCAACCAAGTGAAACAAGTAGCTGGTGAATAAAAAGCTTTGTTTCACAGATACAATTCATTACAGAGAAGCACGCTGAGTTTGAAGTTCAATTAAAATTCCAGAATTGGCACTCAGAGATTTCCTTAAGGATGAGAAGAAATTTCACTATTATTTGCAATGAAATCCCAGCATCACTATTTTACAAACAGAAAAAAAATAATCAAGTTTAACTTTGATGGTTACTTTGCAAAATAAATATCCCTAGTTTTTGAAGAAAAAAAAAAGGAATATTTTTTGTTGTTAATCAACAACAAAAAGCAGTGACATAATAAACAATGTTTTCATGTAAGCATGATGGCTGCTAAAACCATTAGGAATAATGTTCTAAATGATTTGTATTGAGGTTGGGAATCAAGAAAATAAGGGTAATTGATACAAAAAGGCTAGCAAGTTTGTTACATAAAGATTCTAATTGACAATTATTCCCAATGTAATTATAAACCATGTATTCATTAAAACCCTGCTTGGTGACTGTGTTGATGTGTTGAGAAGGCTGCATTTGCGATATAATTGGAATAACTCTAACAGCAATAAATTTAATACCTATTAAATCTTTCGTTTAGTGACATCTTATTTTTTTCACCTGCTGACCCCTGCTCTAGGCCACAAAGGTCAGTGAAAGGATCAAATTCCATTCCATGCTAAAAATCTCTTAAAGACCTCTTATTTGGCACTAATAATGAAATGTTTTGATGTCCTATATTTGTTGTTGTTGTTGTTGTAGGGTTTAACGCCATTTTTCAGCACAAGATAGGCTATACATGGCGGCCAGTATTAATGGTGGAGGAAGAACCCTGGAAAATTCCGGGAAGAACCACC
>JAECUM010014962.1:0-12890 GCA_016617855.1 Megalonaias nervosa | reverse complement strand
TGTTCATTCGTGTAGGGGAAACATTCAAAAAGAGAATATCACCAAAACGTTTGCGGCATATTATACCTGCAGATGTCCAGTGTTCCCTGTATAAAATATAGTTTTATTTCTGGCAAGAATTTTTAACAAGTGTGTTCGGGTATATCATGAAATATTTTTTCTTCTGCAGAGATGGAAGAAGGGGATTAATTATGAGTCACAGTTGTGCTACTTTCACCCAGAGTTTTGTCGGTTGTAGTCGACCTTAATCGGTGTTTGAGTTTTATTTGATTGTTACTCGCGTAATGGTAGAGGCAATTCATTGGTAAACCCATGAGACTGTAATGTCCAAAACAATTAATTGAATGCATCATACATTGGTGTATGATAGCTCCAGGGTCAGAATTCTCCTATCCATACCTAATCCATAGCGAAGGATTGTTCTTCTCACTATCCTCGAGAAAAATGAGGGTCTAGGTCAGAGTGGTGTATTTCGAAGACTGGCGTAACACCTATTGCGAATGTCCGCGCAGGGCCTGCTTAAGGTCTCTTGTAGGCTCTAGGCACTTCTTTGATAAAACGATTGACATTGACAGGACTCTGCTTCTTTGATAAAACGATTGACATTGACAGGACTCTGCTTCTTTGTGTATACACTTCAGTAACATGGTTTTGTTCGCCCTGTTCAGATTGTCTACTGTGCCTACTGGATAATACGGCCCTGTGTCCGCGCCTTAAGATAAAGTGTAAAAGTTGAACATTTTGAGTAAACTTTAAATGACGTTTAAACATAGTAGAATGGTACAGTGGTAGAGACCGCCGAAAAGTAGCAAAACACGGCGTCCGGAATGGGGCAGAAAGTTTGTGCAGTGAGACAGAACGTGAACTCGTAAAAAAAATAAAATAAAATCTACTCTTGTCCTTAAAATTAAATGAGACAGAGAAGTATGATATATAACTCAGTTCAACTATGACCTACCGGTGTGTTTGAGTGTCCTTTCATATAAATAATTAAAAGATAATTATATATTTTTTTTTTACAACAGCAGTTTTTAGACTTGAAATCGAACTACAGAACCTGTACCTGCAGCTAGCTTCACCGGTGAACTACGTTCAGTTTGCGGGACACTAAAACCGCGTTAGGATTTAGATGTTTTACAGTTAATATTTATGTTGACTATTGTGAAAGAAATACTCAGGTGGTGATGGATATCAGAATTTTTGCTTAATTGTGTGCGCTATGATTGCAGTAAAAGGTCGTGTGATGAAAGAGAGTAATCACATTATGAAAACGAATATAATTCGTCATCGCTGTTCTGCACTGCAAAACACGATCAAACACGTGTAGAAATGTGAGAAATGGTTGCTTAGCATATAGATATTGTAAATAAAATGGTTCCTTTGTCAAAAAGGATTGAGCTATGTAATACATTTTACACTTTGTCAAATAAAAAGTACATGCAGATAGTACTCCCCTTAACTCTTGTTCAGCATTGAAGAACAAGGTGAAAGGTAAGTGTTCTTTTGTTATATTACAGTAAAGATTTTAAAATAAACCTGCCATGTGAAAACGTAGCAGATGGTCTTTTGCACTCGGTTGTGAAAATTTGAAGAGAACATTAAAAAAAGTAAAACAACAAATTCCAAAGAAGTATCATAGTATCATCGTATGAAGGTTTACACGTATTTCTTACAAATCAATTACATACATACATACATATATATATATATATATATGGCAGTATATATATATATATATATATATATATATATATATATATATTAAGGATCTCCCGGCAGGGTACACAGGGGGTGAAGCGCCCGGAAACTTGTTCATTTTAAGCGTTTTCATGGCATCAGTTTAGCCGCTGTACTGTTAAGAAAACTTCGTCTAGGAGACGTTCCAATGGTTTCGCGTTTGTTTTGTTTTCTTGGGGGTGCGGGAAGGGTAGGGCGCCATCTTCACTAGCTATGGTTCCAGTATCTTAACCCTCTCTACACCTTGGCGAATCAATCAGATATTTCAGTTCTTCCGGTCTGTGAATTTCATTCGATGCGTCGGCAATCCACCACATCCAATCAAAATCAGCTTGTTTAAATCTGAACATTGTTCTTACGTGATCGAAAGAAGGGGATCACACAACTGGAATGGACTCGTAAATAAGCAATTTTCCTCTGTCGGTCCGTGTTTGTACAAATATATCCTTTCCTTCAAATACACCTGCAATGGTTTCTCTTTGGTACATAGTTATACTTTTGATGTTAAACGTACAAAGTATAATTTTCAAGTAAATTGCCTCTACCATTTTCGGCCGATGTACAAAGCACCGCTCTTACACGCTGTTGGTGAGTTGGCATTACATACTAAGGGAGGTAACTATGAAATCCAATGGATGTCACTGCTACAAAGCACTGAAATATCGTATTGATCCGCCAAGGTGTTAACTAAAGTTAACATTGGCTAGCGAAGGTGGTAGGGCGCTGGTTTCGCCCTTCGCCAGATCCGCCCCTGACATAATGAATATTTTATGAATTTATAAATTATAAAGCATGCGGCAAGAAAACATACACGTGTTCTTCAAATGCAAAGGCAATCTAATATTCGCAATATTGTGTAAAGAAATTCAGACCTTGATTTTCAGTTTCGTTGATTTGTGATAATTTTCCTAACTATGCATGACTGTAATTTAATTTTGTTACGGAACTAGATTGGACGACATGTATATTTACAGTTCAGACGAATGAACAGGAGGAAACAAAGGCTTCTCTGAAGGAGGTGACCGACAGACTTTTAAAGAAGGATCTTCAGTTTCAAAAGTTGGAGGCAAGTAAAGCCCAGGCATGGATTTCACCAGAAGAACTTCAGCTTGTGTCCAGAATTAAGCTATCTGATTGGATAATGTTTAAGCCTCAGTTAAAGTTGACCAATCAAATGTAGATTAAGACTGGTCTGAAATTTCATGAAGACATAACTGGTTTGTTATGCGCTGATGTGCTTTGTATTAAAATATTATAGGTCTGTGATTATGTTAATTCATTGGGGAAAAATAAGACTTTTAATATCATACTTTGTGTTGAATTTTACCTCTACGCATACCATAACTGAATGAGCGGCAGAGTTCAAAGTAATTCATAAAGAAATGATTGACATTGCCCATGGTATTGTGGCGTTGATATGCGCACTCTCATCTAAACCTTTGTATTCCATAGATATTAATTCATAACACGTGTGTTTTAAATCTTAATTGCATATACTGTGTTTGAAACTTTTGAGGTAATGCCATGGTGTAGTCACCTTTTAGTGTATTTTTATTTCTTTTTTTGTTTAATTTGTAGGCAAAACTTTTATTTTTCATCGGATATTTTATTTATTTACTTTTTATTTATTTTTTACCTTCCAGACGATGTACGACCAGTTAAGAAGAATAGTTATAAACTCAAGAAGCTGTGAGGACTTCGGGATCTACAAGGATATGAGATCACCATGGACCGAAAATTATCAGCTACCTGTTGATCAAGGAGGTTGTGCTTTCTCTCTCTCTCTCTCTCTCTCTCTCTCTCTCTCTCTCTCTCTCTCTCTATATATATATATATATATATATATATATATATATATCTGCCCTCACTCGCGTCATTGATTTGATTCCCACTTGAGAACGAATTATAACTCTTAAATTATCAGAATCAAATTTAAGGTTATTCACTGGAATGTCTTTTCACTTCTGCAGAGGTTGTGAGGGTTTGTGATGTACCTTGTCCAAATATTTCCAGCAGATTAGCTACTCCAAATATAGGAAGTAAGTATTTATCTGGGGTAAAAATTTAGTTTATGTGTAATAGTGTCGCACACACACACACACACACACACACACTATATTTGCATCTAATAAATTGAACAGATTTCGAACCATAAGTATTTCCATAGGTTTTTTTGTTTGTTTGTTTGTTTTGGGTTTGTTTTTTTTTTTTTTTTTAATAAATATTTGGAAACCTTGGAATGTGTGCGGTTTGATTAGGTTTGGGAAGGAAGCTAGTATTTCCATAGTTCAGAAATACTACGAAAGTAAGTTTATTCTCTTATGACCAAAATGTTGCAGTTGCGAAACAGTTGACAACGGCAGGACAATAGGTGAAGACTGAAATGTGACACCTTATCAAAAATCTGGTTGGAGGCTAACCTAGTAGGAAGTCCAAATTAGCCTGTGGTATATTCTTGTGTTCTTCGTACGCCTGTCAAATTTTGCTATTTTAAACTTTCTTTCACAAACCACTGTGCTAATTTTTATTTGACAAACAGGGATTAAAGTCATTCAAATGTGTACAAATGATGTCCATTCCTAATCAGATATGGCTGCCTCTGCTAAATCAGAGGAATCATGTGATAGACTTTCCAAAAGCTGTTCAACTAGTTGTGATCAAATTTGAAAGAAATCATCCCCGCTGATCGTGCAACCATACGATCTCTTTGCAGGTATTGAAAATAGAAAAATATTTAATCGTCTTAATCTCACAAGCCTTTAGACCAATTTTTACCAAATCTGACAGAATTGTGAGAGCAAAAGGACTGTTGTATTTATGTGGATAATGATGATGTGCAATCAAATATTATCATCGATAAGAAAAAAACCGCACAAAAACAAAGAAAAAGAAAAGAAAGAAAATAATTTTGTTTAATTTTGTTTCCAAAAACCTCTCAACCGATTTCGACAAAACGATGAAGTAATTCGAAGCCAACGTTCTAGCATCTAGGTAGTTAAAATGAATTTCTCTGGTCTTTTTTATTATATGCATTTGGGTGTTCGACCAATGCAAATTAGGTAAGCAATTTCGTCTTTTCTGATATTTTACTTTTTTCCCCCAATTACTTTGATATTTTACTTTCTTTCCAATTTTTCGATTACTTATATATTGTGATGTACTAAAGACATGATTATTATTTTGTGCAGGAGATGCTGTGATGAGGCCTTTCTCAGTTCCAACCCCATGTGGCGATGGTGGAATGCAAATGAGGAAAGCATTTGATATTCCTATAGGACCAAAATGATCTCGGAAATTGTCATTCTGTATCGTCCTGAAACAAGTTTTGGGTACGATTTCATATGTTGCTTATTTCGTGTTAATATGATATTTTTATATGTATTTTGTTATTAAATCATGTTTTTTTTAATTTCAAATTGTTGGATTTTTGTTCTGTCTGAAGTCTAATCTAGGAGACATAATGGCCGTACATCCACTCTGTATCGTCTAGCATCCAGTGTGCGTCGTTCGTCCGTTAACATTTGGTAGATATTTCTCTTCAAGCTTAATTTCTTATCAGATTTTAATTGTATTTTGTATATATGTTCATACCGAGATCGCTGATGATGGTTTAATTTTCAATGACATCAGTCGCGAGAAAGGCCTTGTTAAGGTAATAGCACATATACCAACACACTTGTTTTTATGCCACCAATTCTATTTGAGGAATACGATAACTTTTACACTAATCTAAAACTTGTTCACCATTTCAGTTCATATTAATGTTGGTATCTTTTTAATTAGATGTAATATTTAAAACGAAGTTTTGCTATAGCTTTTAGTATACCCTTGCGCACGCGCATTTCTATCATGACTAAAGAATATGCTGGAGAAATTAATTCATCACTATGGCGAATAAATCAGGATCCATAAGAATATGGTTGTTCTTTACAACTAGGCGTTCGTTACATGTATGTAACGATTGTCTCGTCATAAGGAGGCGTTCGTTAAATCAGTGTATGCGATATTGGTATAAAAACATTAGACGAGTCGCAAATTTCAAGCAACCACTCTGTCAATAGTTGTTTAGCCCAAATTCTACTATTCCAAGATTGAGCCAAAGACCAGTCTTAGTCGAACCATGCGTGAGATACTGCCTTATTACGGGTGGGTTGCCAAGCTTGTTGAACACGTGGGCACTTTTGTTCACAGATGGTCAGACACTTAGGTAGTTTCACTATATAAAATTTATTTTTAAAAAATTGCGATAATTTCTCTATATTTCGTCCGATTTTTGTGAAATTTTCGCCACCAACGTAAAAATAACTGATTTAAATCTGGATAAAAATGACAGACGGAAACGTGTGCTTTGGCGATTCGTTGATTGGGGGGTGGGCATCAAAAAGGGATATTTATACTGATCCCAGAATACATTGTAATGAGTCTTGTCAGTAGCAATGATCGATTTATCTACATGCTTATCGATGTGGTTTTATGTATTTTCTTTTGTGAAAATATTTGCTGGTATTGAATAATATAGCTCTGATTTATACTATATCAAGATTGCATCTTGGTGATAATCTTTACTCTTAGACCGAAAAGGTCGAGAGCATAACAGATTCTTAGATTTTAAGGATTTTATTTCACTAAAAAGATAAAAACTACAACTGGCATACGAGGATAACAGTAAGCCGAGAGGAAGGATGCTACCATTTACAAAAAAGATACTGCAGGACGTACAAAAATTTCACTCTTCTGCCCTGCTTTATATTAGTTTCTTGTTCAACAAAATCCCTAACGACTGTGTATTTCTTGGCCCAAATAACGACTTCGGCTTAAGAAAAGAAACAAAACAAACTATCTATCTTATCTTTCTAAATGCCCCAATTCATTAGAGAAAAGTCGCATGGTACTTCAGCTCAGTAATTTTTTTTACTCTTGAAATAAGAACTGTACTGGTTAGCAACACTGATATCGTAATGTTTGGTGAAACTAACTTGCCATTTTGAAATACAAAAGAATGGGCAGTTTGCGCATCGATAACGGGAATATAAATGATTGGAACATCGAAAAGCAAATTTACTGGGTTTTTATTCCCTCGCTCTTTGGGCAGATCTATAGAGATAGGGGTGGAAACATGACTTTGAACAAATCTGTGGTTGAAAGAGAAACGTTTATTATGGAGCAATAGTTTGTATAGTTCTGGACAGATTGTATATGTTATTCGCCGTTTCCATTATAGCTGGTTAACTGATTATGGTATTGAAATGGACTGTCATTTCTCTGCTTGATGACTGAAATATAAATGACCAAGTAATGTTCGTAAAGTTAAGTCACACCTACGTAGGATTCACAAAAGAGACTGATTTTGAACTAGAACCCGTTTCCAGAGGTTCCAAATGTTAATTTTTTTTTTTTTAGCTTTATACATGCTTTAGTATATGGGGCAGTCTTTGGAGTTTTTCAAATATCGTCTATCAATATGAGCTGTGGAATTTAGAATTATATTTTTTAAGCTGTCAGAAAATTAATTCGTATATAACACATCGGTGAACCTGGCTGAATAACCTATCTGTAGTTCATCTGGATGCATTCATCGAGGTAATTTGTTGGACTAGTTTGCTGTATTCCATTCGGGCATCTTTCAGCATTATGACTTGTGCGTCTATCTCGGCTAGAGACGTTATATATATATCATTTAAACAGTCTGACTTGTCGGATCAATCTGGCTGTTAACATATACACATTATCAATCAATCTAACGTGTTGAAAACCGCCTTCACTTTAATAGATATTAATCACTCTTCGTGAATATCCAGGATTAGTAAACCGTTTCATCGTATCCGGTATATACTTGTCGGAATAATGTTATAACTATCTCGACTAAAGACATCTGTTTATCAGTAAAAAAAAAATTAGACTTGTCAGATCAACCTGGCTCTTATCATTTACTTATATTCATCATCGATTGTGTCTGACTTTGAACCAGCTTCACTTTCTTGGGTAGTATTCACTTGTCGGAATAACCCTGCTGAAGCCAGCTTGGAATATTATTCATCAAAGTAATTCCCTTGATCTTGACACGTTTTATACAGAGTGAAATTTTGTGTGGCATCAGTCTGCTTAGAAACTACATCATGATGGACCAGAAACAAAGTGTTCCAGGAAGGAGAAACCACCCTACACGGGAAGATAGGATATCTGCGGACCATGCATTGCACGAGAATGACTCAACGCCTCCCCCTTCTGGCCTCACCCCACTGGAGAGAGACGGCCTTAATGCCAAGATGTATCTGCTGACACATATCGACCCTGATAAACCTTGCTTGTAAGTAATAATAGATAAAAACCATGCAGATATAGTTTATTAAAGAAAAGAAGAAGAAAGAAAATGTTTAGATAAATAACGCTTGTTCATGAAAGAATGCAAGTAGTAATCGTAGCAATGTATTGGATGAGTAGTTTTACATTTTTAAGCACAGAAGATCAAAAGGTGACTTGCACAGATTTACATATTATTTTCTACCACTTTTTCTTTATTGTGAACATCCATTTGTTACTGACCCGTTTGTCAGTGTCATGGGATATATTATTACTACCAAAAAGCAGCACGGTAAAAGCAGACTTTGTTTAAATGCATAACGTTGGTGACTACATTGTCAAAGATCAATCAACATGACCTTTTATATTTTTTAATATAGGGGTGGGGGATGAAAGTAGAAAAATATGCACGTCATCGGAACTATGAAACACTTTCAAAATTCCACAGACTATAACATATACACGTCATCGTAACTAGGAAAAACCTTCCAAATTCCACAGACTATAACATGGCATGTATTGAGTGTAACGGTTTATCATATTATATAATACAACAATTTGGACACAGAAAGGTGGGTGTGGTGGGGTGGGGTGGGGTGGAGCAGAAAAGTAATAATATGCTCCCAAATCTGTGTTCGTGTTACGATAAAAACTATATGATTCAAAATCACCCACCCTCCTCAAACCCCTAGGAAGTTATTAAAAGTACAACAAAAATTATTCTGAATGGTATGTGTATTACATTTGTGGAAGCATGTTTCCCATTACCACATAGACCAGCAATCCCCTGCATTTTCTTTTAGTGTGTCGGGCAGTTACAATGTTTGAGTTACTTTGTTGACAAATTGTAAATATACAGGAATATCTCCCAGTTAAGATTTTAGTCTCACCCAGGAAGAATGGTCTAAATTCGGAAGTTACCTGATTTTAGATGTACTTGGCGCTGTACAAAATACGGTAAAATTTTACTCCTGCGATGTTACCATTCTCCATTAGTAAAAGATCTGTAGACTCCACTGTAAATGGGAACAACAGAATGTGATTATTATACAGTGAGTGATCTGATTTTGAGGCAGTAGAAGTGAATCTTGTTTCCTGACCTAAAACGCACGAATCTATCGCAATTTTTCTTTAATGTAGAAGCAGAATGAATTGTGTTCGCATTAAATCTTGACGTTTTTAAAGGACTCGTAACGTAGCCCGCAGTCTTGAAGAAAAATCTTCTTTAGGACCAGCTTCGAGAAAAACGGTAGTTTGGTGGGAGGAGTTAAGGGAGATAGAGGAATGAAAAAAATGAACACGAAAATACTGGAAGATAATTTATATTATCACGAATATTTATAGTTTTAGAATGAGTTGAACGATTTAAACAATTTGTCATAATATCAGCAATTTGTATTACATAAATAATGAAATAAAATATTATATTCTTCTTGAAAATTTTAGTAATGTGTAAAACACCAAACGTGTGTGCAGTCGTGTGTATTTAGTGTGTGCAATATCAAACGTGTGTGTGTGTGTGTGTATGTGTGCAGTCATGAGATTGTAGTGTGTGCAGTCGTGCCTATGTAGTGTGTAAAATACCAAGCGCTTTCTGTGTATTCATATGTATGTAATATGTAAATACCAAGCGTATGTGTGTGCAGTCGTGTTTATGTAGTATGTAATATACCAAACGTTTATGTGCTCTCATATTTATGTAGTGTGTAAAATATCAAGCGTTTTGTGTGCACTCATGTGTATGTAGTATGTAAAATATCAAGTGTTGTGTGCACTTGTGTATGTAGTGTGCAAAATACCAAGTGTTTTATGTGCACTCGTGTATGTAGTGTGTAAAACGCGAAGCGTTTTATTTCCACTCATGTGTATGTAGAATGTAAAATATCAAGCGTTTTATGTGCACTCATGTGTATGTAGTGTGTAAAATATCAAGCGTTTTGTGTGCACTCATTTGTATGTAGTGTGTAAAATACCAAACGTTTTGTGTGCTCTCGTGTGTATGTTCGTGGCAAAAGTGTCCACATAGAAAAGTATCCGGGAGCTGAGGGGTGGTCTAAAGCGCTCCCTTTAACCGATTACTGTCGTCTCACCTCTGTCTGCATGTTCGAGTCTCTGGCTCAGTCAGTGTTGGTATGTCAGAAAGCTTGCTAGTAGCTCCCCGTGGGTCGATGGTTCTTCCCGGGGATTTCCCGGGTTTTTCCTCCATCAGTTATAGTGACCGCCCATCTTGCACCGAGAAATGGCGTTAAATCCAAAACAACAACAACAACAGCAATAACAACAACAACAATGAACAGATAAAGTACCGCGGAGCCCACTGTCTCTCCCTGCATTGATTGTAAAATTTAGCTTAAAACTAACGATACGTTTAGGGTCATCTATTAAACCTATAGAGATACACTGATTAGTTCAGTGGTTAGAGTGAATGTGCAATGTGCTAGATGTATCGAGTTTAAATCCCTATCAAATTCTCTCTCTCTCTCTCTCTCTCTCTCTCTCTCTCTCTCTCTCTCTCTCTCTCTCACCTGCGACAATCAATTTGTTAGTTATATAGCAGCAGAGAGGGTGAACAGACCAGGCTCAATTGTATTTGTTCAAAAAATAAAGGTTCCTACAAAAACTCAAAACACGAGTTCAGTAACTCCAATCCGAAGCCTCTAACCGATCGAGATTCCTCTAATTTGGTTAGCTCATATTGTTATTTTACTTTTGACGCGCGTGTTTTAAGTTTTTGTAGCGTATTTATTTACTCGCCGAACACTTACTCGCAGTCATCACCTTCTCTGCTGCTGTAATGAAATCAATATTATAGCAATAATGGAATCTCACATTCTAGATTAGCTAGAGAGCGACTAGAGACAATAAAGAAATATCTACCAGTCCGCGATTCCGTCAAGCAGCAACTACAACAGCGACAGCAAACACAAGAAGAATTCACCGAAGAAACAGAACAATTATTTAAATTGATTACAAAGGCTACTAAAGGTCTTCTTCCCACGTTGGAGCAAACCGCGGCAGCAAGTGGAAAAATAGCCGAGCGGACTAAGAAAACAAAAAAGATTCTGCGAGAACTTCCAGGTGAAATAGCTGTTGCCCAGCCAACCCGAGATATTGACGCAGCTCGTGTTGAAATAAAGGAACGTATATCTAAAACCGCAACAGCATCAAGAAAAACCAGAACAAGCGCAAGAGAAAACTAAAATAATTGATAAATTTACCGAAAGTAGTATTAAAATCATAAAAAACATTAAAAATGTCGGTGAATTATCCGCGTTGAAAAAAAAAAATACTTTTAAAACCCAAGTATGTTAACAGCCTCTAAGTCGTGACAATTGGTACAAATGGATATTTAGCATACACTACGATGTTGATCAGGCTCGAAACAATGACATAAGATGGACTGAATTTAATAATGGAATATATTATTATCTTGCACAGTTACAACAACAACCTCTTCAACCACAACGACAACCTCCTCAACCACAACCATCGTCGCCGCCAAGACTTAAAATTAAATCTATAGATAAATATACCCCTGAAGGTATTGCTGCTATCAAGGATCCAAACCAAACAATAGATATTGCAAAATATGGATATGATCAAAAAGAGAAATATTTAAAACCCGAATATGTTAAAAGTGTTCGACGTGACAAGTGGATTTCAGATGTATATCGTATTGCTAATAATATTGAGCGTATCAAACATGTTGATGAAAATTTTGCTAAATTTAAACAAGTAGAACAAAAAACAACTAGTCCAACAACAATTGAGGAGGAAGCACAACAAAAAAAAAAGAACAACTACAAGAAATAAAACAATTACTACAAGAACGAGAACAAGAACTAGAACAACAAGAACAACGAGAACAAGACCCACTACAACGATATCGAGAGCAAGAACAAGAACTAGAACAAAAAAATGACACAGCAACGACTACAACGACAACATAAAATAGAACAACAACAAGAAAGAATACGAGAACAACAACGAATACGACAAATAGAAGAAGAACAAGAACTACGAGAACGAGAACAACAACTACGAAAACAAGAAAAACAAAAACAGCAACGAGAACAACGAGAACAAATACGACAATTAAGAAAAAATATCAAATTAGAACCAAATAAATTACAACAGTCAAAACAAAGACTAGAACAACTAATACAACGACACCAAGACGTTCCCGGCGCAACTGGAAGTGGTTTTGGGGGAAGCGACCTCGTTGCTTGCAAGGACAACGTTGTCACCGACATAGACAGATTAGAAGTTCTCGTGGGAGGAGAACGAGCTGGTAATAATTCCCCGGAAATCATCAACGAGGCAGCCGCAATTTATCAGTGATTATTTACAGGCGGTATTATGGATATTAATGTTTACTGGGCTCTCATCGATGAAATCGTCGATGATTACCACAGTGATTAAGGGTTGCAATTAGATGCAATGACTAAAATAAGATGATCATACACAGCACTAAACACAGACCAACCATGGTTAGAGTGATGAATTCAGGATTACCAGTATACAAAGCGATTTACGGAGATGGACTCGGTGATGTTGTTCAGGGTCTATTTAGAAGGTTAGCACCAAAAGCAATACCGATTGTAAAGCAACTGACGATGAAAGCTATTGATGTTGTTCGTGATAAAGGTATTGGTGCCGTTGGTGATGTTGCCGGTAAAGCGTTCTCAGCAATCAAGGAAAGATTAGCACGATTAATACGAAGCAAACCGCATCCAGTAAAATTACCCAGCACCGAAGTTATGCCTGCAAATGTTAGTAAAATAATAAATCAAGCTGCAAATAATAAACTAGCAGAGGGCTAGTGTACCCCTGTCAGAAAAAAAAAAAAAAAA
>JAECUM010014961.1:0-71058 GCA_016617855.1 Megalonaias nervosa | reverse complement strand
TCCGTAAACTCAAATGATTCTATATAGGCGAATCCGGTTAAGTCAAAATCTGGTAAGGGTCCGTTTATCGCAACTCTGGTCATCTCATGTGATGGATGCCCAAATCTCTTAAAGTATTCAGAACACTCTCCGTATCCAAGAAAACTTCCAGGATAACACGCTACCATATCAATTGAGATAACGTCGCTATAATCGTATTTAGTATTCCATAATCCACCGTGCCCATATTCAATACAACTTTTCTGGACATCTTCAAGAAATTCCAATCATGTCGGTTTCCATGAATTTTTCTCCTGAGCAAAGTGAGCAACAACTGATGGAATGGTAAAACAAATTATTCAGTAATTGTCTAACCTTGACATCGTCAGAAGTATATTTTAATGCAAGATGTTTCATTTCTCCATGAAGAGATTCTCTACGATAAATATCCCCACCAGGCCGTACAAACTGATCGTAATTTACATCGTCGAAACTTTGAAACAACCAAACAGATACAGGGTCACTTTTACTGATATTTCTGATAAAATCAAATATATGACCATCATAAAATTTAACCGTACTGTCTCGTGGAAATATTGTTACTGCCACAGTCCATGCGTGTGCATTATGATCAATAATAACTATCGAAGCTCCTCTTGATTCATATTTCGATTTATACAAAATCTCTCCAGTTAACGTCTTCACTGTTATCGGAAATTTTAATTTCCTTCCCAGCTCAGCAACATCTTTAATAGACGCTCCGGTATCTTTAACTGCTTCTGCCCACGTATTTATTTGTTTACGTCGTAAATTCGTTAAACCATTGCCACGTATCGTGTTTGTGAAGTGTTCTGTAACTCGTTCAGCTACACAATTTATTCTTAACTCTGACAGTCTCATCGGCTTGAGATCATTGACGTCAGGTTTATTATTCAGCGGATATATTGCATAGACAACCGCAGTCACAGGGTACACTCGTTCATAATACGGTTTGTCAATACCAGTCAGTATTCCGGGTTTGGAATTTTTGTTTAAGAGGACAATATTATTTCCTGACTGCATGCGTACAGGATCACGTTTATCACGGATAATCCAAGTGTCGTCGTCTGTCCTTACAATAAATTTTATTAAAATGAAATAATTTTGAATATTAAGGTAGTCAATAATCTCTCTTCCTCGTTTGTCATTCATTATAGTATCGACAACATTTCCGATTCTGAATGTTGACCACACATGAGCCGCACCATCGTCACTAAATTCCTTCTTGGCTTCACGGATACGTTTGGTTATATCCTTATTTGTTAAAGCCAGATCTTGCATCGAAAAACTAAATTTAGATTTCGGTAGTCTGTCAAGATCAAATCTAGCTCCCGCCGAGACGGCGGAAGTTCAATTGCGGATAATTCCTTCATTATTATAATTAAGACAAATATATATTTAAATTGAATTTTAGTATAAATAAATAATGATTTAAAGAAAGAATCGATGTAATTGGCTTATGAACGGATGTACTTCTCCTTGTAACAAAGCATTCGTAAATGAATTCTGCGGCTACCATATGCAAAGCGTTTGACATAGGAGTCTAGGACCAAAACCGTGTGTGCAGTGTGGTGTTGGAGTCAGAAGAAAAACTCAGTTGTGTCTAAAATGCGGTGGTAAAAAGTATAGAGAACTAAAACGACATTACGATAAAAAAATGTCGAATCTCCTATAAAAACCGCAGAAGATTATCTCGCTAGATTTTCAAAATAATGATTTAGACAAATAATATTATTATATAAATGGAGCAAAATTAGTTTGTAACGCATCCAATTATTAAATATTATGAAGCATCTCGTTATGGTGTGATCAGAAACTGCCGATTGAAAAAGCAGTCGGTAGTGTTGATAAATTTGGTTATTTTGTATTTAATACCAGTGGAAATAAAAATTATTTCTCACATAGATTCATCTATGAATGTTTCCATGGAGTCATTAAAGATGGACTTGTAACTGACTGACCATATTGATGTAAATCCAAAAAATAATCATTTATGTAACCTGCAAGCTATTACACAGAGTCAGAATTCTGCACGTGGAAATACAGGAAAGTGTAAAATATTTGGAAAGAGAGCTATTAAAGCCGCAAATGCAGAAACAGGCCAAGAAATAACTTTTCCATCAATAAATGCAGCTGCCAAATATTTTTGCATACATCCACAATCAGTACAACTTGTTGCAAATAAAACATACAAATCTGCATTTTCAATAAAATATGATCAGTGGATCATATTTGAATATGTCAGATAATAAAACGAGATAACTCTGTCCTCTTGTAGGTGGGTGGGTCAATGATACTTAAAATAAAAAAAACTCCAGAATAAATAGATATTTGTTTACTGTATAGTTCGATTCTGTCAATTTTGCCAAGGGTTTTGTTCAGCAATCACCACAGTCAAAGGTCCACCTTCACTGTCGCTGCTCTCAGTGTCACTTTTGACAGAATCAAATGACATAATCTTTCTCAACTGCATTACACGGTTATTCACAATCTTTTTTCTTTCGTACTCGTGAGACAATTCGGATCTAATCTTTTCGATTGAACGTGCAAGAGGTGCAAATAGCTTCACCTGTGTGTCGTTTACCATTGCCAAGGATTCTAACATAGATTGATAAATTAATTTCATGAATCTATAATTAGATGGTAATGTGTATTTATTCTCGAATTTTCGTTGTTGTAATGATTCAAAATCACATATAATTTTCTGAGGATCAAGATTATCAGATATCTTTATTCCGTCATGTTTTAATTTTTCAATAGCACAAATAATATCATTAATGTTTTCGTAGTTCATTATATATATATATATATATATATATATATATATATATATATATATATATATATATATATATATATATATATAAATGTTTGTCTAAAATGAAAATAATAATAATAATATATAATGTTCCTGAATCATAATAATAATGTTTCTGAAATCTGAAGAAAAAGAATATTTACAAAACATATAATCACATCACAACCACATATGAGTTCCTAGATTGTCAAACAACATTCTAGCAAGCTCAGGAGCATTCGAAATATCCCCATGTGAACTCCTAGGCTGCCAAACAACATCCTAGAAAGCTCAGAGGATATTCCAAATTAGACGAAACATAACCCCCATGTGAACCCCTAGATTGCCAAACAACATTCTAGAAAGCTCAGAGGGTAATTTATACAGACTCAACCCCCATGTGAACCCTTAGATTGCCAAACGACATTCTAGGAAGTTCAGAGGGTGATCCGTAATTTTTATTAACGACACAAACGCAACACATGAACTTATCTCTAAGACGGCACAACACATAATATGATTATGATTATAGCATTATATGATTATGATTATATGATTATGATTATATGATTATGTGATTATGACGGCTCAAACACATAGTATATTTTTTTGTAGACGGCACAAACATAAACTTAACTATGGTACTTATCTCTAAGGGACAGCACAAACATGTAAACTTAATTAAGGACGGTACATACACAAACGGGGCCTTATCTACGTCCAACAGATTTTGTACACTCTCTCCCCCTCCCATAATCAACCCCGGGGAGTGCAAAAGTACACCCACTACGTGTTGACATGGTGAAAATGGCATCAAAATCGCCTCCATTGACATATGTCGATCATGGGAATCGAACCACGGACATTGAGTACGAGAATCCAACGTTATAACATTGCACCACTTTCCGATTCATACAAATATACGTTCTAAAATTATTATATAGTTAACACAGTACTGAATAAGCAGGCAAATTACGTACGACCAATATACTGAATAAAAATTATAATTATTGTAAAACTGTAACGTAGATTTGATTCATCTCCAGACAAATAATAATTCTACACAGTAAGTCCGGAAGCTGAAGACTACATGCAGATCAATATAGCCTGTTACCTAAAAGATCTAATAAATTACATTGTTATAAGCAGGCAAATTACGTACGACTAATATACTGAATAAAAATCATAATTATTGTAAAACTGTAGCGTATATTTAATTCATTTCCAAACACACTTCATAAAATATTACATTTTCTGTATAAGTTCTCGTTTGTTAGGTTAAACTACATATATAAAACTAGCTAAAAATAACCTGAATTTGTAATTACGCACTTGTATAAGCCGATGTGATTTAAAGTCATCAGTCAAAAGGTGCATTAATATCCTTTTCTGTTACAAATTACTACTCCAGTGACAGCTAATTGCTTACAGAGAACAATTAAATCGCTAAATAACTTACCGTTTGATGAAAGAAAACAGAAACTATCTCTGTGGTCTTATGAATTGACGCAGCAACGGGGGATAATTGCTTAATTTACTCTACAGAGAGGACAGAAGTTATCTCGCTTATATACACATGCAATTGCTTTAATCACCATATTATCTTTTCAGAATCAGATTATTTTTTTTTATTTTTATAATTTACTCAGACGTTCTACGATCTTACATACAGATTAATAATTAATTCTACATTTCTTAAATCCAGAATGTGTCCAGCCTGGTCAGTAAGTTTGAAATGTATCCTCGATAACAGTGGATTATGTACACGTAGATAAACGGGGTTAATTGGCTCAGATAGAATTAACGACCCAGGAGGAACTTGAGGACTAAATGAATATAATATATATCCTTGCTGGGCCTGGCTAGACTTCGAAAGATCTACTTGATAGCTTCCATCAATTACGTCACATACTAGATTGACTGCGATCGTTGATGTTATATTAACAATACCAGGAGAAATATGACGACCTTCACCATACGGATTTTTATTATATTTAAGAACACTTGGTGTTGGAATTAATTTTCTCCATCAATCATGTATCCTTCTAAAATGTTCATCAATAAGATCATTAACTGATTTCCTCATTTCCTCATGATTAAATCCTGGAATTGTAAATGTTTGTAATTGTTCTTCTCTTATTTTATAAAATTTAAGAAAAACTGTTTTAAATAAACGGTTTTCCTGTACAGTCTGAATTGGGTCGTTCTCATTAACTATATAATATTCATAATATTTTTTACCTAATGGTAGACTTATTAATTTTTTCTCGCTATCAACAAAATCCTTATTTACATATTCAATGTCTGATATAACTTGATTCAAATGTTGTATTGTTTCAATTATCTGATTTTTTATATCATCGTCATAATAATTGTTGATATTGGAAAATAAATTTTGTAGATTATTAAGTACACGTTCATACTCAGATTTGATTGGATTAAAAACATCATTAATTTGATTAACATCAATTGTCGTCACAAGTTTCCTACATTTTTTTACTCTTAAATGTATTCAAAAAAGAGTAGTATCCTATTTTATCTATATGTCTATCTTTTTCTCCTCCTCTAAGTCCTATCCATGGATATTTATTATCTTTTCGATATTCTGGAAGTTTTATAAATATTCTTTTAACTGTAACGAAATCAGATCGTTTTGGTTCTGGAGAACCTTTATAAACTGCTGCAACTTCAGGCCATCCTAATACTGATCTAATCGAAGACCGATATATGTCCACGGCATAATCTGGCGATAATATTTCAATCGCTGATGACAGTGTTGGTTCGTGAACAGTAATGGCAATCTTCGATTCTTTTCCTGTAATGGATTTAATTCTGCGTTGAAATTCATCATTGATTGTTCTATTTGATAACTGCCCGTTGGAATACTAACTACTTGCCAATCAGGAGTCCCATCGGATTTATTTTTATTTGCAAATACGAATGAATTATTCGGTTGTAGTCCACCAAACGATTTTGACCTAATATTTGGCCAACTATAATAAACTCGTAATTGTGCTAATGCTATTTCTTTTGCTGGATTTGCGGTTGGAAAGTTAACGCTAAACTCAGGATTGGTCGAACTTAATGATATCATAGTAGTTTTTGACGGTGCTGTATTAGTGACGATCTGTTGTAATAATTCATTCGACGTTGACATTATTATTATTGTTATTATTATGTTAAATCGGGAATTCAATCTTCCATTTTTTCGCCTTGGCTATTGTCAAGGAATACTTCATCGTAGGTTTTCATTATCGTTGCGAACTCCTCATCAGATATTTTACCATCGCTGAGGTACGACGAGAGATATGACGATAGTTTAGAATAAGCTGTTGTTACTGTGTGTAATTTCATTATATACTCATGTAATTTATCATTTGTACATGCAGATATCTTCTTAGCGATAATACTGAGAATGCCTGCGATAGACGTTGAAGTTGAAACGACAATTGTTACAACTGCAGGCGCTGTCATTGGTATTATTGATAATAATAATCCAGTTCCAGCAATAATAGCAGAAACTGAGTAAACAATTATATCAATGACAACCATACGTCTGCAATATTTTTTTACTTTTACTGTATAATCGTCGATGATATTTTTTAGTTCAATCTGACACTTACATATTTGATTGTATCTGTGACGTTGAACGTCGACTGAAGTTTGATTCATTATACCTAATGACGTTGTCATTTAATTAAGTAATTAATTGAGGGGTTTCAGCTACGAATTCCAGAAACCACCAGTAAGACACCGAGGTTAATTTTTTATCAGATGGTTCCAGTATAAATTCTTCTTCGATATCTTTATTTAATATAATGGATACGGTTCCAGAAAAAAAAAAACATCGATTAAATGACGCCATGAAAATGTAGCAAATATCCTAAATTTTTCTTTACCGAATACAGACAGCCTGTACACGCCAGTTACTTCTGCGGTATGTTTGATAGTGTTATTTTGTGGTGTCCATGTTGATGATCCTGATGCTACTATGTACACTATATTGTTAATTTGTCCGTGTGGAATTTTAACGAGATTAGTTTTTTGAACAATATTAGGAATTCCACTGACAAAATCATTAAGTTTCGTGTTAACGTCTGCGAGTTTAATTTCAACATTTGGTGGACTTCCAAAAAATTCATTAGTGGTTCTGTTTGTATTTCGACGAAAATTTAGGAACGTTTGTACGTGATTAGAGAATTCAGTTCTAAATGCAGTCATTCCATCACTGATTGTAGCTAACGAAGTTGTTACTGGAATTTCCTTATTGTCTACATATTTCTTCGTTGCAGCGTCGAGATTATCTGCTGGTTCTCCTACGTTAATAATTTTATTGTTATTCATGTTAATGGCGCCATTCATTATATCGCCGGCTTTTAACACCCGCTCACTTATACTATTTCGAATTGATGGTGGACTAAAAACACTAGGAACAAGTTTACCATCTTTGTCATATATAGGAATAAGACCTTCTCGCGATGATCGATTACGAAGAATAATATCATTGACTGAGATATTACTCGGCTTCAATTTTCCTTCACGGTTTTGAATACAACAAGTTCATTTGGATCAACATTGGCAAGATTGAGCATGTCAGATAATTCGTCGTTGATCTGTTTTGTTACTTGCTTGAGTAAATCTTCGGGCAGTGCTTGTTTTGTTTTAGTTTTAGTTGATCTTCCGTAAATATCTACCATTATATCTATTGATATCTGTTTAAATGTGACAAAGTAGCATAATCGTGTACAGCTTTATGAAGTGGTTTTGTTGATCTTGATACAGCATCAAGTACAGCGAGTACTTCACGACCACATATTGGTGGATCCGTTAATGTTTGTGTTGGTAGCGTTGAATACCAGATTGGAATATTCTGCATGTTACTAACATATTTTAAACATTCTTTTGGTGGTGCCAGTCCGTACGAATCAAAATAAATAATTCCACGTGGATCAATTGCATATGCAACCCAATGAGTGCTACGACCAGAGTTTTTATCGAGATTAATAATACCTGTTTCAATATTGTTTGGTTGTTTTGGTAATTGATCACGCATAAAAAACCCTCTGAAGTTTTTTATTTTTAATTTTTCAGCGGCATCAAGTAAATCAAAATTAGATATAGGCAGAGTTAAAGATATGTCCCTGGTAGTCTTAATCCTCTTCTCGATCTTAAATAAGTTCCTGGTAGTCTTAGACCCCTTCCCTTTTTTTTGTAAGATTTTATTCCTTGACCCGTTGCTTTCTTTAATGCCATTCCAGCAGCGGTTCCAACAGCGCCTAACGCAGCTGCTTTTGCAACAGCTTGGGTTGCAGCGGCAATTAATGCTGGTATAGCCGCAAGAAGTGGAAAAATTCCGCCAGATTTAATAATATCTTTGATGGCGCCCGCAGAAAGATTAAGTTTTATACTTTTATGTGATTTTTTGGCTTCATTGAAGTTTCTGAACTGACGCTCGGTCAACGATAATTTATTTGCACCGCTCATTTGTTCTTTCCTTAGCGATATTTTTATTCCACAGTTTGATGCTGATTGTAGCCTTTTAATCTGACCAGGAGTCAGACTGACATTAACGTGATTATATGACATTATAATATTATGAGCGATCTAATCACATGTTTTCTACTGGAGCATCAACGACTCTCATGCGACCACCAACACCTTCAAGTAACATTGATTTATCGCTGAGTATAACAGCAATTGCTCTGTAATTAGCAATAACTCCAGCATCTCTGTTAACATGAGCTCGAAAATGTATGTCAACAACAGATTGTCTCGTTAAATCGAAATGTTCCAGCGAAAAGTAATAAATCGGGTACAATTTTGTAAAATCTAGCTGTGATATTTGTAAACCAGAATCATTATTTTGATCACGCCCCATGAATGTCATCAATCGATGATACGCACGTGCTACATGATTTTGCTCAAATTCAGTAAAATAACTTCAGCTGGTTCTTGATGTCCATTTATTCTTAACGAAACCTTGGAAACACCAAGATTGTCAAATATCATAATATTACGCGTTTGATCATTTACATTTAATTTCCTTGTGTAGACCAGTCAAATGTAAATCTGTACTTATGAAGTACGACCAAATATTTATTTTAAAATTTGACTAAACTTTTGTTGCCGAGTTTCCTAATAACTTTTACAATAACGAATATATCTCGCTCAGTTTTTGGAAGTTCTTGTTCATACAAACTGCCAGTTATAGGTTCTCCAGCCAGATCTTTTAACGCATATGTCACTGGTATTGTTAAAAGTACTTTATCAACAACAAATACTTCTTAGCTCCAGTTTTGAGTAAATCCTTTCTCAAATGTTTTTTTTGTCAGAGAAATTCTAACTTTATCACCAACTTTAAATTTATATCTGCGGTACATATTTTCAGTTGCTAATATTGGATTTTTAATTGCGTCGTTTGGTAACATTTTGGTGGTTCGGTGTTTCGTGTTATTATATTCATCATCAATTTTCTGTAGATTGTCAATATATTTATTTGTATTTTTAGCTGTTAAATATTTGTGTATTTTTTCGTTTAGTGTGCGGTTAAATCGCTCCACAACACTTTTACCTTCATTTCCAGTGACATATTTTTTGATGTTATTTTGTTCCAAAAAATGCTCAAATATTTTATTAAAAAATTCTGCTCCATGATCAGTCCAGATTCTGTTTGGTTTTCTTTCTGTACTAACGATGACCTGTTTTAACGCATCAGTTACTGACGTTCCTGTCTTATCTGAAACTGGTACACTAAAAGCATATTTGCTAAAAACATCTACAACATTAAAAAGATATCTTTTTGGAGCGCCATCGGCGCCAATGTTAAATTTACTAAGGCCTGACATATCAACTAAATCTATTGCCCAGATATCGTCAACGGCATTTGCGACAACCGTACGTCGCGTAAACGCTTTTTTTTAGGTTTGTGTAGCTCTAACGCCAGATCATCAAATAATTCTTTGCCGAGACCAAGTTTATATTTTGCTCCAATAAAACCTTGTACCAGCCTTCGGTCAAATCGCTCTCGCATATTCACAGGTTTCATATCACGAAGTTCGTCTAACATTATCTTATCGCAACCGGCCTTGTCCCCTTCACGGTCACGATAACAAATGTCGTGGCGCATTGCTACTGCATCAACTTGATTGTAAGGCTCTTGTCCTGGCAGCGGATTATTGTTTTCGTCCAACTGTCTGTCCAGCGGATTATAAAGTCCAGTATATTTATGGCCTGGCAATGTCCAACCGCCTTTTGGTTTTGGTAATTTGCCACTTAATTTATGTATATCTATACCTGTTCCAATTATTTCTCTGTTGTTGCATTGCTAACAGTATGTAACAATTTTATTTTGCTCAAGACAGAGATCTCTATCACAATCGCACTCGCATGTCATTATTTCTTTTATAACTGACAAAATATTTTTCAGAAATATTTTAAAATTTATAAATAAGTTTCAGTCGTCTACTAAAATAACTTTGTCAAGACATCCAGCTCCAGATAATTTCTTTAAGAACGTGCTTTTTCTTTTTCCGAAGACTGCGCAAATACCTTTCAGCATTATTCTATTATTTTTTGTTTTTTCTGTTGTTTCATTGATATTTTCTGTTTTAGTTTTGCACTTGAGACAGTATATTGACATTTATATTCCCTGATTATATAATATTGCAATTTTATCATTAGCGTGAGAGGGTTGCTTGTCAAACTGTAAAATAAATTTTAAAAAATTAAATTTAGGCGGGGACATTTGTTTTATAAACATCACACAATAGTATCCACAAGCAGAAGTTCCAACAGAATGAATTTGATTAGACGAACAATTTATTATTTTATACTTGGACATGTATTTTTTTATTGCGTCACTTGGTGGAAGTCCAATTGAGTCAAAATAATTATTACCGTGGACTGCTACTCAATGTGTGGCCGATCCGTCATTGAAATCTTGTATATTTATCACACACGAGCCATCGGGGACATGCCCTAGTTCATCTTTAGAATAAACTCCACGGAAATTTTTTACTTTTTTTAGCTTATCAAGTATATCAAAGTTACTTAATGCGGCCGCGGTTGAGTTCCTGGCAATGTTAGTCCTCGGCCGATTCCAAGCAGATTTGGCAGTAGACTTCCCGCTACTCCCGTCAGCAATGGTCCTATAAATCCGCCTTTCTTCTTCGCGATCGCGTCTTTATTTTTTTAGTCTTTCTTACCGTTTTTCGTCGGTGCGTTGCACTGGGCATTATTATATTTATCTTTAGACAAAAAATTTCTTTATTCCGTCTCCAGAGACAATCTTTTTCATTGCGCCAGATACTGCGTCAGACGCTGCTACTAATCCTAATGTACCAAGTACTGGCAAAATTTTATGTATTAACGTTTTGGCCATTACAGATAATGCCGGCCCGAAGAAACCACCTTGTTTTGCCATTGCAGTTATTTGTGTGGCACTCAGATTCAGGACAAAAGGTTTTTTGCGATCGTACCTGTTCACCTGTTTTTTGGTTAACATTAATTTTGTTAAAGTACCTCCGGTGTTAGGTTTTATTTTTAATGATACTGGCCGACCTTTTTGTAAACCCTGTCGGAGTTTTTTAACTTGAGCATCAGTCAAATATATTTCTTTTACAACATATTTTGTCATTATGTAACGATGGCAGATTAAACCAAACTTGGACTGACATTTTACCTCCGACAGAGTCAATTGTAACAAATCTGTCGCTGATCACTAGCGCATATACATACAACTGTGCCACAGGAACTGCACCGAGTGTCCAAGTAATTTCAATATCAGCTGTAGAATCAACAAGTCTCTCGTTGTGTTTACTAACATCAAAATAAAATATTGGAAAAAGTGTACGAAATTCTTCCATAGAAATTTGAGATCCGTCTCCGACATCCTGATATTTCTGCACTGCATCGAGCAGGTACATATATGGCCGAGATACTTTTTTATCAGCGTCATTTGCAAAATTGCATTCTATCGCTCGTTCTGGATACTGTTTTGAATTTAGTCTAGTGTATATTCGTCTAACATTGGCGTGATCAAATATGGCGTTATTTTGTTGTTGGTTACCACGTCGCGCTTGCTGTTGGAAGACAACAAACAATTGCCGACGGAGTTGTTCACTTGACGTTGTTGTGACTCGCCATGTGTAGTCGGTGGTATTTGGAACTGCTGTTTGATATATTTTATGTTGTTGAAAATAATTCTGTTTGTGTGTTTATCGAGTATACTATTTAATTCTGTCATTTTAGTGACTGACGGTATTATCCGTGGTATCCAGAGTGCAAGTTTGTTTATGATAAATTGTACATCGGCTCCGCCTGACCTAAATAGGCAGTCGTTTTGTTCTGCTCGATCTAAAATAAGTGTATGTTTAACTCCACGAAATACTTTATTATAGCCCCTGCAAAATCCAAATATTGTACTTAATGGCAGCATCATTGTAATTTGACGTGATCCTGCTGCAAGTTCTTTTCTCCTAGCAAAACCTTCATTGTAACGTACATTTCTTACGCTAATTGTCCCGTTAAGTAAATCTAACTTGGCAACGCCGTCTGCAGCTGTTCCTGGTGGTGTTATACCAAGATTATTGCAAGCAGCAGTAAGTGAGATTCTTACAACGTCTGCGTTAGCGCCTGCGGCTGGTGCGGCTATACTTAAAGCAGCAGCATTAACAATAAGAAAAGTTCTTACAATTACAACATCTGCAGCGGCATCAGCCCGTGTACTAAAGCACCTTTCGAGAAAAGTTCGGTCGATTCAGCTGCACCAGTTCCAGTATCGTTAAACCACATCATGTTAGTTGCAGTTGATCTGGAATAATCATCAGAAAACGAAATAGTATTTAAGATTGTACTTGCAACTTGCAGGTGACTCGAAATATCTTCAACAGTTTGATTAGCGAGTTGATATCGAGCACTTTTGAATAAACACCAGCCATTATTTATAAGAACTATATCTGCGCCTGCTCCGATATTAGCAGGTGGATTAGCCACTATCATAATATGGCCACGTACTTCTAACATTGCTTTGTGAGGCAGCAGAAATACATCTTCGTCTCTGGTATTAAATGTTCTGACACCGGTTTGGTTCATTCGAATTTTCGTCGAAATACTCAACATACTCAAATTCTGTTACTGTGTCGTCGGTGTCATAAGTTTCTGCTAAATCGAGATAATTTTTAACGGACATTTTTTTATTTATTAGGTTACATAAAATTTGGCGCCGTTGCCTTAGATATTAATTTTTGTATAATTTGTTCTCATTTTGGTGATAAAAGTTTTTTTTTTTTGCTGTTTTTGTCATCCGGTTTCCTGTTTCAGCTGTTGGGGCGATTTCTGATATAATTTGTTTTATATCTGGTGTGCCTTTAATTGTATCAGCTATTCTTTGCCCCACCGCAGTTCCAGCGGCAGATGCAGCTCCAGTTGCAAAAGCTTTTGACGCGTCAAGTGCTATTGGCGCAACTTTAGGCGCTATTCCCGGGACATTTTCAATAATTTTTAGTAAATATATTTCAAAAAAATCCTCCAACTATTTTTCGTCTGTAAATTTTTTTTCTCTGTTTCATTATATCAAGGGATTGTATAATTTTATTGCCAACAACTTTGTTATTGCGCGCGTAGGTGCAGGTAATAAGTAACAACTTCATTATTCAAATCCAAATGCCGTCCGGATTGATCTGTCAATTGCATATTTATTTGTGTTATCTGATTTTCAACGTTTAGCGGATAATAAATAACTTGCTGCGGATTAATTTGCATAGGCGAGTCCGGTGGAACGTCTGGCGAGAAACTATAAGTAGTCTGTCCTTTACTACCCGGCCTGAATAAGATCCAGCTGCAATAGAGCAATTTATTAATATTGTGTTCACGTCATTTATATTTAATGGCAGTTCACCGTCATATGTAATAGTTTGTTCTATAACTGATCCATATACTTCATGAGAAAATCCTATCCATGATGCAATACTTGCTGGTGATAAAAAAATTGATTAACATGTTATTTTTTAATGTTATCCTAGCTCGTAAAGTATTATAGTTTGTTGTCAGCTCAAAACTGTCAGCGACGCCAATAAATTATTTTATTGTTTTATTTAGATCTGTGATATTATAAGCTCCTTGCGGAATTTTAAATGTTGTCCATGGCACTGGAGGCTCTTGCGCTGAAATATCAAACTTAAATTCATCATTCACCCCAGTTTTTACGTTAGCCCTAAAATGCCAACACTTACAGGAAATTAATCCAATTTCATATTGTTTTTCAGGATCTAGTTGTATTGGTGGAATATAATTTACCGAACAATTTGCGCTATCACCTGTTGTTTGCAATGAGTCGAGTAATAATGTTGTTGACATTTATATAAGATCGCCTCGATTAAATTAAATTAAATCGCCGTGATTAAATCGCGGTGTAAAGTTTCGTCTTCGTCAGATGTTAATAAATTTTCTGATCTCAAATGATCAAGTATGTCAATAATTTCATTGTCAATTTCAACACCAACATTACCAGCTTCTTTTGACGATATCAGTAACATTAATCTACCTATCATCTCAGATACTGATGTAAACATTTTTACCCCGGAGCCTGTGAATTTTTTGAGATGAAGTTTATCATGACCATCAAATACAGCGTTAAATTTCCTTCCTGACTTACCAAGTTCTTTATTTCGAAAATCAGTTGCAGCAATTTTAAAAAGATTGGCAATAACACCATCTCTAGCTTTTTCAGAAACTTTTTGAGCATCTTCTTCTTGACAGCTTCATAAAATTTATTGTAAGCTTCTAGGCCATCTTTTTTAAATATTATTTAATTTTTCAATGAGATTATCGTATTCGCTTTGTGTCCATTGATCAATATTATCAACATCTTCAATATTATTATCTTCCATAAATTTATAATATTCTCATATATGTATATTTTCTGTTATTTCTTTTTCTAATTTTTCTTTTTTATCTGATAAATACAGTAGTCTTTCTTGTTCTTCTCGTTCTTTTCTTAATTTTTCTTGTTCTTCTTGTTTATTTTGGCTTTTTTCAGCCTGCATTCTTATCACATCTGGATCTGATTCTCTTCTAATAAGTTCATCTCGATTATCAACCAACCGACTTAATTCAGTTTGTCTAGCAATGGGATCTTTTGTGTCTGGGACAACATTATCAGCTCTCAAGCGTATGAGATCTAGTTCTTTTCTTCAGTACTCAAACCATTAGTATTAAGTCCACTAAAAATATGTCATTTTTTGTATTACGGATAGCTTTGATATAAAGATCTGCGATAATCCAGTGCCGGTATAACCTAATACTTTCTTTGTAGGTTACTTCTTTTTCTGGTACTACATCATCGAGATGTTTCTTACTTTTTTCTGCAATTTCCGTTAACTTTTTAATATTTTCTTCGGCATTATAATCTGATTTTTGAAAATTATCTATTCTTACATTTTTAAAATTATGTTCTTTGTTAAAAGATTCATACTCATAATTTCTTATTTTACTGTTTATATTTTTTAGACTTTCTTCAAATTCTTCTCTATATCGGATATCTAATCCATGCTTTTTTCTAAAAGCTTCTAGTTTAGCTTTTTCTTCTTTGCGCATCTCCTCCATCAACACATCGGCTTCACTTTTTTTTCCTATATCGCTCAACTTTCTTTCAATCGGCTCAACTAGTGTTACTTCCGCTAATCTTTGTTCAAGTGCAAGTGGATTATTTAATAGCCGTTTTAGTTCAGCTTGTCTAGCTGCAGGCCCAATAATATGTTTTACAAGTTCTCTAGCTAATTTTAGTCTGTCTTCATCAGATCTTCTAATACTTTTTGCAGCAGCAGCTTCTTGTTGTTCTTTAACAAGCCCGACTAAACCTTTTTCCTGTAGTTGTTTAACTTCTTCGTCTGATAATGGCCTAGTTTCAGGTTGTTTTCCAAATAGCGCCTCAGTAACTGGTTGGAGAGCTGTAGTTGCTGCTTTTGCGGCAGCTACTTGCCCACGTCGGGCTTGCTGTACTCGCTGCTTAAGCTCTGCTTGAGATTGAAGAAGTTTTTTTAAATCTTCTGTATGTTTTCTGTACTTTGCTCGTTTGTCTATTTTATATCAAACTACTGTAGATAATTTTTAATACAACAGTGAAACATTTTTTTCGGATCATGTGTAAGCTTATCGAACAAGAAAAAGTTATATTTATCTGCCGTTGCCTTGTGATATAGTTCGATAAATTTATCTTTTATTACGTCGCCACATTGCTCGTTTGCAATATTCCTGACGTCCACGTTGTCCAGTCCAGGAAATAATATAAAACAACCTGTATTTCGCCGAATAAATCTGTCAACGTTATAAAAACCTTGGGCTAAATAAACAGAATTACATTTTTTATTACGCGACAGTGAAAAATAGGATCTTATTTTGTTCATCTCCGTATTGTTTAGCGGAATATCATCAAAAACAACTATCTTATGCTCGTCAGAGTCAATTTCACTCACTAGAATAAGTTCTTCTGGTTGCTTAGTAATAAAAAAAAAATCTTCGCCAGCCTTAAGATCATCACGAAGTTTGTTATTGTATTCGCTAAGTAGTTCGTATTTGTCTTGTTGTGGATTAATGGTATAAATATAAACTCGATCATAGTTAAAATTATCTCCCAACAGCAAGTTCATAAGCAAATTTGTTTTACCTGATCCTGTGCGGCCAACAATAAGATAATGGCAATCTGGAAGTTCGTTGTTGCGTACATGTTTCCGATGTCTGTCTGTATCAAAATTTAATATCGACATATTATAAAAATTGTTAGACAATAAATAAATAATGAGCTATTACACAAAATTTGGAACAACATTAGGAGATTCGCCGGAAATTATAACTACAAACGGCGGTGATGGTTACCCGAAAAAAATTGGTGATACGATGACAGGAAACCTGTCTATGTCAAATCAAAGAGTGCTTGGTTTAGAAACGGCGTATCCACCACCAACAGTTGACCTTACACAAGCTGTTAGTTATGCACAACTTAAATCAGTTGACGACAAAAAGTTAGACAAGGCCGGCGGAACTTTAAGCGGTAACTTAGATATGTCGGGAAAGAAGAAAATAAATTTGGGGACTGGATACCCACAAGCAAACTTAGATCAAACCCAAGCGGTAAGTAATTTACAGTTAAAGTATGCGTATAATAACAAACTTGATAAAACTGGTGGGACACTTACGGGTATTATTAACATGTCAGGTCGACGAGTGTTAGGTTTAGAAACTTCATATCCGCCAGCAGATTTAACGCAAGCGGTAAGTTATGCGCAACTAAAATCAGTTGACGACAGTAAACGTAACAAAGCCGGCGACACAATGACAGGTAACCTGTCTATGTCAAATTCAAAAATAACTGGATTATCGACAACGTCGCCAACGTCCGACTCGGATGCTATTAGTTATGGTCAGTTAAAAGAAGAACTTACTCCATACTTTAAAAAATCCGGTGGACTAATGTCAGGTAATATAAACATGAGAGACAAAAAAATAACTACGACATATGTTCCAGTTAGCCCTAATGACCTGACAAATAAAGCGTATGTTGACAGTCTGTCTAGTGGTATAAAACGAACTAAAAACAGTGTTGGATATATTCCAACACTTTTCAAGGCAAGTGACAGTAGAGTTGGGTTTGAGGTAAGCGCATCAGCATATAATCCTGAAAATTATCCTTATTACGCTTTCTCTGATAGACACGAGTGGACGACCAACGGAGAAGTTGAAAATTTTTGGATCAAAATTAAATGTCTTACTGCAGTTGCTATTTGGCAATTTTATTTGCGTGGTCGATTAAACTCTGGTGTTGGCCGAATTTATAATTGGCAATTGGAAGGATCAAACGATGATATCGATTTGACAACATTATATAGTACAACAGACACTTATATTTCAACAACACAATATTTTACGATTCCGACAGAAAATACTGTCAACAAGTACTTATATTTTCGAGTTCATGTTTTTGCTGCTGAACGTCCGTTTCCAGAACTGACATCATTTCAAATATATACACTCGATGATCAAATTTAATCTAGTGCTATAAAATAATGTCAGAACCACCAATTACAACCGTTGCAAGAGAATTTTATGATAATATTTTTAACCCTAAAATAGATGTTGGGGACCAATCACTATCAGCACGTATAATAAATACCAGGAAAAATTTTACAATTACAATGATAAATTCTCCATTGTCAGATGAAGAAAAAATTTTTATTCTTGTTATGTATATGAGAGGACCACAACTGTTGAAAGCTATAGAAAACTTTGATATTATAAGAAGTTACTGTCATCCTGATGATTGTCTAGAAGAACAAAAACAAGTTGAAATATATTTAAAAAAATATTACTCGAGCTTGATTTTAAAAATATAGATTTGATAATAAAATCAGCCTCAATAAAAACACGAGCGCATGGTGGAAGAACACTGGAGGAAAGACGAATAAACGAAAATCATAACCGTCTTAACAATCCAGCGGAATCAAAAATAATAGGAGTGAGAAAAAAAACAGAAAGTTATATAATAGTTTTTTAAAACGAGGTATTTTGAAATATCTCGGTATGTACTACCACGACAAGGAAACCTTAGTTAAAATCGTTAGCATGACACCGGATACGGAGTTAATTATTAAAGTGTATGCAAACGCAATTTTGCCAATGATACGTAAAAAAAGACCCAGAATTTGATCCAGTTATTGTTAATAAATCTATAGCGATAATCAATGATTTTGACAATGAAATTAGTTATCTCAGCGATGATGAGCAAAAGAAGTTTTTTGAAGAAGTCCTACAAACACAGTTGGAAAAAAAAAATGATTCTTATTACGACATAAGTTATGAGTACGACATTCCACTTCCATCACTCCAACGCTCTAGACAATTGTCATTACGAAATTATTACAATGAAGTTGAGAAAATTTTCACAAGACCATCACATGCAAATTTATTGGTTAAAGTAGCTGATTCTATTGGTCTGCTAACAACTGAACTAGATAAGCTTAAAAAATTAATGCTAGCAAATTTCGTAGTCGCATAAGCAATTATCAGACAACATCTTGCTCTAAAAAATTTCACGTTAGATCAAATAAGTTTGGTATTAGGGTATATTGTTGAAACAGAAATCGATTACAGTAATTTGATGAATAAAACAGATTTGTACGAACGTGAAGTAGGAGATATTTTTTATTCATATGCTTGGTTAAAGAAAAATGAGGTACTAACAGATAAACGATATTATGACACTTTGTCAGATGTTTATGACAAATACAGAGATTTTATAGCTGATCCTGACAATAATAAGTTCCGTGAGTTTCTTGATTCGATTGTTGGTGCTAGAGTTTTTAATATTGTATAAAAATTGTAAGCGAATATTGTATAATGAAAAAACAAATCATCGATTTCAATCATATTTCCGAAGATATTCCAAAACAAGATGTTGACTCTCCAATGCAATATTACAGATATTATCATAAAAACCTTTGGTGTGTGAAACAATGTTATAAATATTACGATAGGATACTTCCAGCAATATCATATTTGCCATTGTTAATGACCACCTCTGGCATAATATCAAGTGGGGTATCATTAAATCCTTTTTTTTAATTATATCTGCTGTCGGAGTCTCTCTTTCAACAGCATGTAAAAAGATTGAACCCAGGCTTGAAACGAAAAAATATGCTTGTAAGATAGCTAGTATTACTTACAAAAAATTATTTGATCAAACACGATCTTATTTGAGAGGCGTAAAATATGATATGGACGATTTAAAAAGCGAGTTTCGTATTATTGACAGTATGCTAACAGATATTTTACCGATAAGGGTTAGTAGGTATGAAAATAGTTATGACAGAAAATACGGCAAATAAAATTTTCTCTAAACTCCTTGATATATAATAATACGACAATCTTGAGCCAGACCCATTTGCCTTGGAATGCAATACTACTAAATAAAAAAATTTCACCTACCTTTTGATGTTTCCAGCGAAACACATCTCTGCGGACTAATCACAAATGAAAAATTGGTCGTCTTATATAGTCCACTTTGAATCTTCTGGAAAAGTCTATTGCGCAGTTATAATACCCAAGCGCTAAATCACGTGACTTTTCTAGAAATTTCCAGTTTTTTCTAGTAAAGTTACAGACACACGTGTCCCTTTGCAAAATCAAACACGACAATCCCAGTTATTGCATCATCCAGTTACATGATGTACATTTATCGATCGCAACACTGCAGTCTCTGTTTAGGCTACAGCAATCGATCGGCACAGGCAGAGAACATGTATAGTTCGAAAGATATGTCTGTTATAGAGTATCTGAAATAGGGGAGAGTGTTTTTCTCTGACAAATATGTTTTACAGGGGATCGGGTCTAAAATCTAGAAGTTCCCGCTAATACAAATATAATCGTTTTGGAGTGGAGAGAGTCTTCTCCTAATAAATATATTTTCTAACCTGTTTTGAGTTAAGCTACAGGTTCGTTACAAATATGTTCTGATGGGATGGGGGACGGGGAGGAGAAAAGGGTATTAAATCTAGAAGACCCCTTTTCTTTTACTACTATACCTGTCTTATGTTGCACTTTCCTGTTCCAAATTCCTTAAAAATTATCCGGATAGTTTTGGGGCTGCTTCATCATCTAGCTTTATGATTAGTGGTCTCTCTGTTCTATTTTAATCATTTTTATTTCTTTATTTTTCAAGATATTGTTTTCATCTTCATTATGTAATATTTCAAGAGGTATGGAATTTTCGAATAGCTACACTTTTTGTGGTGAACGAGCCAGGTTGCTGATCATACTTCACTTATATGTCGTCAAAGGACCATGTATTACTTAGAATTCATTGAAAGACATTATGAATTATATAATTGGGACAGATCAATCCTATCCGAACATAGGCACATTCAAGGATATTGGTACACCAACATATTCATGTAGGATGTTCCTTTTAGAACATCCCTGAATTCGTTCTGAACACACTGTACTTTTGACTTGTAATAGAACTTTTATGTTTATTTTGGATTTATCTCACATTATTGCCAGTTCATTTTAAATTGTAGCTTTCTATTCAATGGGAATCAATTATTTGTTGAACTTTATTTAACGTTTTCGTTTCTGTTACTTAGTTTAAGACCATAGAATCGTCACTTCCTCCTATGCCTTGAGTATTTATATGTGAATTAGTAAGTGAGACGGTGCAAAATAAAACACTAAAATAGCACTTCGAACTGTGGAACAAATATTACTGCTGGCTGATAATACATCCAGTAGGTCTAAGTATGAATAAAGTTTCTCATAGGCAATACTCGATATGTTCTATTGTTTTATCGCATCTAATTATATCTATTCCACTCTTGATGCCTCCCCCACCACCACCACCACATATTACGGCATCCCCTTGCTTGTTACTGAGTAAACGTTCTGTAATACCCCCTTTATCATCTCGTTTATAACGGCATTATGCCGTAGCGTCAGTGTTCTTAGTGAAGAAGATGTTGTCAAGTTTTCGTTTACGAGATTGATGTTCTAAACTTAGTTCATGCTCAGAGATATCGCATTTGTCGTCAGGTTCCGGATTTTGTCGACATGTTCCGTATGTTGTTGTCTGGTTCCGCATTTTGGGGAGCTAACAATTTATTCTTTTCCTCCTGTTTGCCCTGGGTGAAGTTACCACCAACAATAGTCACATAATTTTGATCTTGAATCTTACTTCTGTCTGTTTCATGCACTATACAACATTACGTCATCGCCACTCTAAAAGGTATGGATTTGGTAATAATGGGAGTAATAATCAGATGATATCGTTTATTCGTTTATTATCGTTTATTCTGCATTCTCCATCTCTTGCAATGTGAAAGAACACATTGTGGGTACTGTGTTTACCACTCGTTTGACATGACTGTCTGCCTTTGAGATGCTTCGGTCATCTCAGTAACGTCTTGTTAGTGTGTTGACCATTTGACCACTGGTATATGTTGTCGAGCTACACTTTGGTTATAAATATGTCTAAGCCAATGTACTCCACGAATGGAATACCATCTCTTCTCTCTAAGGGATCGTCTTAATCATTTTTCTTCATAGTTTAAGGTAACAGACTAGTTGGAGCTAACACTGGCCGCATCTCTTTAATGGTCACAGGCCATACTCCAACATTTTTCTCTTGGCATCAGATTTGCTTTACATTATTAAAAGTTATTATATTCGCACAGAAAGAATAAACAAATTATCACGTGTAGAGAAGAAATAATAATTTAATTACTCGAAATAGAGGTATACAACGCAGTTACTTCCCCTTAGCTAAGATTTCCCCTATAGAGGACGCCAACCTGAAATGACGTACATTTATCCCACAAGACGAAGCATATGCTTCTTGTTGTCGAAAAATAAAACACCATAAACTATGTATAGAGAACATTTAAATGAAACCATGGAAAACTATGGAAACTATGGAAAACTAATTTACTGTTCAGCCTTATATCGATGTGCGTGCACAACGCACTAGACTGTGTCGCTTTCAAAACTGTTCCGTTGTTTCAAATTTTTATTTTCAAAATGCCCGTTAATACCGGTAAAAAGGAATCAATGCTGGCTTCCCTATGACGGCCGACTTTGTCAGAAAAAAAAAAGAAAATCGGCAGACTTAAAAGATACCAAGGGAAACAAAGTTGGCTTCCCTATGTCGGTCGACTTCATTAAAAACATAATCTACACACTTCAATTAATCCAAAGTCGGCTTCGGGGGTTGATTTGCTTTATAATAAAATAATCTTTATATTTGATATCCTGTCGGGAAGTTTAATCAGTGAGTTTATTTCTCGCTGGCAGTTGTGTTTATTCACCAACCGGACTTCTATTTGTTTGCCACCTGCAATTATAATTGATAGAAACGGGCATTGATAAATAGTATACACAGCAAAAACTTGCTTTAATAATACTTTTGTAACCCATGCTAGCGAAAAGATTATCATTTGCAGTGACAGTTAATGTATTTTCAAATAATGACTTTATTTGTGAGATACCGTCGTAGAGATAGCCTGGATATAATTAAATCTTGGTCGTTTTGCACCATCATGCGTGAATGGCAGGTGCCTTCAAGCAATCGGTTAATATTTCCATGTTTTTCGCAATTTTGTTGGATCCAGATTTCAGTCTTATAATATATTCAAACCTTCGAGCACAATGAAACACGATTTAATTTTTCTGTAACTCACGTCAATGAACAATGTGTTGTGTGTTATCTGACATAAGTGATAAACACTACAGTTAGGATGTATACGCCAACTGGCATCCGCTACATATACGGAGTTCGTGGATATATTACTTTCTTCAATAAAATTCGCATGATAAAAAAAGAAGCAATAAATGATAACAAGGCAAGGTTAGTTTCTAATATATATATATATATATATATATATATATATATATATATATATATATATATATATATATAAACGTTCCAGAGTATTACCTCATATATCTTTTTTTAAACCCTTTTCAGTCCATATTGGTTATAATAATGCTAAATAAAGAGTTTGATCAAAGTCTACACTCCGCACGTTCATAAAGTATAATGATTATTTAAACATTAATTTTTACATCTGCAGAAGTTTGCATTACTGTACTGTAAATCTTTATTTGATATATTTTACTTACGCTCTTTCTATCCCACTTCTCAAATGCACCATAGAACTTTTTACAGGATTTAGGAGGTCCAAACATCTCGGGTGACGGAAGGGATTTATTCTGATATTTGACAGTCTCTGGGAAAATTGTAGGCACTACTGTCTTTAACAAATTCAATTTCCTTTGTACTCCAATGGATTTCATCACCGAAGGAGGGTGTAAAAAGCAACTATCCTCAAAATGCCGTCTGCACAAGCGGGATGTTGCTGTTGGCATAAATGGTACAACTTTCCCGTACCTCACCATATTCGACCCCACAGCTTCAACCCACTTTTTCCGGTAAACAGGGTCTTAAGAACCCTTTTGTCCCATCATCACACTTCTGGTTAAATCTATTTGGAACACAGTGCACCATATTTGCTGTACAAAAGCACGATCGTAAGATTTAACACATAGACATTTATATGGAGAAATTAAACACACGAATGGCTAGGTTGAATAGAAATGATAAATGTACGTCATATCCGTTTTTGGCATGCGGAAACCACCGATTGTTTACAGAGATTGCTGAATACTTTTTCATTTAAAAAAGCGGATTATTAAGTCTAATTAAACATTTTTAAGGTGTACATACCTAACAAATGCGTTTTTATGACTATAATAATATCACACTTTTGTACAATATATGTGGACAGTGACCTTTAACCTCGTTGCTATCTGCATAGAGAATAGCAACATACACTCAACATTTTGGTGTGCTTTCTATTGACAGATTTCGATCCATATGGTTTCAGAAGTGGAGTTAATTCCGTTTTCTTTCTGTAATATTTAGGCATTGTCTGGAATGGAAAGAGCATCAAATACTTGTGTAACTGAATCTATGTTGTTACGTATATGTAATTAAATTATTTGTGTGCTTGTTTTAAATTCTCTTTTATTTTATTTTTGTTTCATTACATTTTATTGTAAAGATAATATTTTTACTGGATTTGACATTTTCCCCAGTAAATTTAGTTCAGTTCTTTTAGCCTGATTAGAACGCAAAATGATTGCTACATTGTATTTTTGGCTGACCTAGTTCTTGATCTTGATTCCGATTTTGTAAACACTGAGTGAAAATCATTGGTTGTAATCAAGGTCATGCTTTGCCTACGTGTTAGTCTGAACAAACAACGTCTTATTTTTAAATTCATTTCCAATATGGGAATCAGATTCTTAGCTAAGGCTATACTGGTCTACGTGCTAATTGATTTGTAGTAAGCGATCACGCGGGTCTGAAATTGCGTTCTTAGTTGGGTTAATACTGAGATTTCAGTGTTTCTGAGTCAGTTGTAAATAATGCCTTGAGGCTGAAAGGTATTTCTGTTGTTGCCATTTGAATTGAATTTTTTATTTAAAATAATTTATTCACCATGGAAAATAATCTTCTTCATCGAAATTCTTGGACAATGACATTTACTAAAATTATTCGGAATTCAAAAGCCGGAATTATATTCTTGGTGACTCAACAAGGAACTGTTGACACATCAACACAAACTGGTTATAGAGGACGTCATCGCCTTCCATATTGGAACTTCATCGAGATTCGAACTTGGATTCAATTAGAACTTTTTAGTAATAGGACTTATATTTTTGAATTCTAGGATTAATTTTTGGATAAGATTCACAAACCGTAAGTCCTATTTCATATTTTTACATTGTTTTCTAGGGAAATAAATTATTTTGTTAAATTTACCAACCTTGTTGACTTCACTTCACGAAAAATTCATATGTTGTTTATATTGTTGAGGCTATTCTGCATTGTTGCGCATGGAATGTCTCCCAGACGTGATTACCCATTTGCTGCATTGTAATTTTTTTTTTTTTTTTTTTTCAATCGCTGACCGAGGTGGTATACACTACGGTGTTTGTATGGGGAAATATAGAGCTGAACCTCCAAGCATCTGGAAAGCATCCATACCGAACCTCCTCTGTATTATAATCAAACTTCTTATAAATCTTTAAAGAAAGTTTATTAATTTAATCATTACGTCTCCATTTCTTAATGGTTCAAAATCATACAGGCACCACTAACACACTGTGTCTGTGATGCTATAGATACATGGTACATTCGACATTGAGTAAAATGCCAATCTCGAATGCCGACTGTTTATACTCGTTTGGGGTAATTGCCTGGCAATAGTGATACATCTATCGATATCAATAAATGTTGTAAAACATCACTGTCTTATATATGCTTGCGATAATTGCCCGGTGATCGTGAGTATCACGAAAGCTTTATACAACTTGTATTTTGGACCCTTCTGTTGATGAACAAACTCAACTACCTCAGCAGCGATAGTTGCTGCGACACGTCCTCGGTTTTGTTCTTTCTCAACTGTACGTGCAATTTGAGCTTGTTTGGCCGGTGTAAGAAATTTGATATTTAATTGTGCTGCAGTTTCATGAAGCTGTCTCAGTCTGATGCGGTGCAACTGTTCGACCCATTACCACAAGTATGTTAGGTTTCCTTATGTATCTTGATATCACAAGCAGACTGTTGTACTATTAATGTTGTCATTACAACCCGCTATGGTTGATGGAGGGGGGGGGGTCTGTGGTTCATTTACTGAAGTCAGCTTTTCTCATACGCCTTGTTATTCCTACCCCACACTGTTGTGTAAGTTGCCTCAACTGATGAATGGTAGGCATATATGGGGAATCGTTGTCTAATTGCAAATTTCGTCAGTAAAAGTTTAAGCATTTTCATTTTACCTGCAACAGAAACTGCAATCACCTTCATTCTGGTTATTATTTCACTTACTTCTGAATCTTTTTTTATCAATGCTATTCGGTGTTTCTACAATCATATCGTCAGGTGCTTTTTCAGTCATAGGTTGTGGGGACCTTTGACGGCGTACACGATAATATGTACGAACAGATCCGCATGGTTGGCAAAACTTTGCTCTGGTACCCCATTTAAGGCATGGCTGGCAAAGCTGATTACGAAATTTTACTCTGGTACCCCATTTAAGCATGGTCGAACACCTAGACCAACATGTAATGCAAGCAAATGAGATTTACAGTGTTCGTAATGACAAACTCTGCTGCAGAGGTAATATTTTCGAAGATACACAGCTTTGTGTTGAATATGTCCTAATGCCATTGAATTTATGTTTATGCAAAAAGTTTGGTTTTTAGTGAAATTTTCAGATGCATCATTTTCTTATTATCTGCTTTATATACTGTGGTATGTAAATAAACACTTCATTATCCTGAGCAGGGTGGTCCAACATCTTCAACAACATGGACCACATGGACCAAATATGTCACGTTTGTGGGTCATAGATGATATATATCATATTAATCATATAATAATTATCCAACTGACTTTCTGTATGAGTAGGGACCACAAAACTGACTCACGGGCCGCATTTAACTGGACCACTTTAATTCAGAGGATAGTACTCAAGCTGATGGCCATAACCAATTCGGTAAGGTCCCAACTAAGATAAAATTTCTTTTAATGGTAATTCAGTCCAAAGTACCTGTAATTCATTGTACAATCGTACACCAACTATTATACCACTCACATTTGTATTGATGACCAAAAATCTCAAATGTTTTATGCCACTTATACATATAATCCAGACTGCCAATTCTTTGATTAAACACATCTTCGGCAAATGTTTCACATAATGCCATTTGTCTTGCTTCTTCGTCATTGAAAATTATTATATACGCCTTTTTCTCTCTGATAATTTTACATTGTCAGAATCGTGCATACCGCTCCGATAGTCTAGTGGCTAGAGCGTCCGCCTCGGATTTGGGAGGTCGTGGGTTCGAACCCCGGCGGAGTCTTATCAAAGACTTATAAAACTGGTACTAACAGATGCCTCGCTAGGCGCGCAGCATCAGGAGGTTAGTGTTAGAACTGGTCGGCCTGGTGTCAGGATAATGTGACTGGGTGGGACAATCTGCAGCATGATGCCTCAGTTCTAGACATCACTATAAACTGCCACACTGTAGACATCGTAGTGATATGACTGAAAAATTGTTAAAGCTACGTTAAAAATGCAAATCACACACACACACACACACACACACACACACACACACACACAGAATAGTGCAGTATTATACGACAATGAATACATTGATATTTCACGCACGTGCACGACACGTGTGCCTAAATATAGTATAGTGTATTAGGAAC
The DNA here is from genome assembly GCA_016617855.1 of Megalonaias nervosa. Lineage (NCBI taxonomy): Eukaryota > Metazoa > Mollusca > Bivalvia > Unionida > Unionidae > Megalonaias > Megalonaias nervosa. The sequence goes on along the minus strand of JAECUM010014961.1, from coordinate 43,417 downwards.
TACTTTGTAAACAAACCATGTACACTCATGTAGTAGATTATAGGTTATAGTTTTATTAGATTTGTTTGTGGATGATCTAAAGCAGCTGGTTCGTCTGTTTGAAAGTAGAGATGATAAAGTGAACGATATGGACGAGTTCATTGAGTCAGAAACGAAACGTTAAAAGAAGCAAACGAATGAACGTGATATTCACAATTTCAAGGACAAACGTGAGAGACGCAGCAATTGAAAATGCTGTTCTGATAATTTAAAGTCATTTAGGAGAAATGTTCGTAACGTTTCGTTAATGGAATGGTTCAGACTATAACCTGTGCTCTCTGGAGTATATAAAAATAGCATAGATAAGCATAATGAGGGTAAGGGCTATCGCACATCTATCAGAGGCTTTTATAACTGAAAGTACTAAATTCGTGCGACAAAATGCTACTGAAGGTTTTGTTAGAAAAGGAAGGACCTCAGAGTCAATAAGCCAAGATGACCAAATTATTTCATTTCCGCTGGCTGAATAGATTGTCACACAGCTACTTTGCAATTTTCCGCGTTAACTTTGCTGATACAATGTTTCGAATTTAGGCTAGCGATAGACGCCATACATGATACAGGTCATAACATAGCTAGGGGAACATGCAAATAATCAGGCATAAACATGCCCTCTTTAGCTAGTAATAAGAATGGCAAACTTATACTTACATTTTTGCATCTTGAGTTTCCTCAGAATGTAATTTTTTAGTTCTGCCAATCCGAATTACATGAACAATGTCATAGGTTATAAAGCTTGATGACACATTTCGAAATTGCATTGTAATTTAGACAAAATTCCAACTGCAACAACATTTTCCTTATTGCACTCAAAATGAAATGAACGTGATATTCCATAGCAACTTTTTGATAATTACAACTGAAAGAGTTCAAATGTTTCCTACATTATGATTCCAAACATTCAATTACAGAACATAAACACACTTGCAGCTGAGTCAAGACACGTCCATCCATTCTCAAATCACATGTACTTCATGTGGAATTGACGCAGCTAAATCCAGTCCATTATCAGCGGAACTGAGCAGAATTGACCAAAAAACAAAAACAACAAGAAAACAACCAAATTCATTCATTCCAGACCAGCTGGAAAAGCTGTTACAATGTGTATTCAGTCAAAATATGACTCTAAATTTCATTTTTAAGTAGACCAAAACTACAATTCTTGTTGAAAGTGATGTCCAGCATACGACTACGTTCAAATTTCACAGGGAGGTACTATGTGCACATTAATATTGTTGTTGTTTATTGATTAATCTACAGTTGTATATTTATTTTGGAAAACAGCATAAATTCAATTACTTTGTTTACTGTAGTGTATTATTTATAATTAAGCCTTAGGTAGAATAAGAAAATGAGTATATAATTAAAAGGTTACTGCATTTGTATGGGAAAATATGAACTCGTTTTTTTTCAGACGGACACTATATTCCCACAGGTCGTGCAGTATCCATCAGAAAAAAAACTCTTTCATATTTTCCCCTACAAATGCAGTTACCTATATTCTTACAATTGGTAAGTGTATATGCCATTATTATATTATAATGCTAAAAGCATCTCCCTAATTAATTTATCTTTCTTTGCTGCTGCTACATGTACTATTATAGTTAATTCCATCATCATTAGAGTATTCACTGTTCACTTCATCCACAATGGATGGCCTACTCAATGTCAGCGATTTCCTTTTTTTTCTGCAAAACATAAAATAATAACTTAACACGTTTTTTCCCATTAAACTGGCCAAGACTAAGTCATTGCACGTCAATGATAATCCCTAAGTTGATTAATTTATCAAAATCGTCTGGATATGTAAATGAAAAATCATACCTCATTTGAACCTCTTTGACAAACCTTATGATGCATTTAAACAAAACTGCGATTTAATTTTTTCTGTAATGTTAGAAACACTTCATTGTCCTGAGAATATAATCCCAGAATTGGATTTACTCATACATTTTTTGAAAATACTATATGCATCAACCATAATTTTTCACCATTTATATAATATATACCATGACAATTAATATATTCTCACAATTTCTTCTAAATATATTGTAGCCATGATATTCTCATACAGTATAATATATTTTCACACAGTGTTTATATTTTATAAAATGAGGTGGAATCAATAATCAGTGGTAGGCGGATACAACAGTGCACTGCCATCGATGTTGTAACATCACTTGAGACCTACCATGGGGGAGGCTCATCACGGGTTCACAAGTGTAATTACACTCAAGGGTGACTTAAGGGTAAAGACCCTGGGTATAGTAGGCTTTGACCTATATCAGTAACAAAAATCCAAAATCCCCATAATGATACTACTATGTTCAACTCTGTGATCACTATACACAGTCCTTATGGCATATATAGCCATTTTATGCAACTCTGAAATTCTTTCAGGATCAAACAAATATTATCATCTAATTAGGGCCCTGCATCAAACTTCAGGAGCCTTATAGTACAGTAATTCTTTTCTTTCACCCATCTGTTGATTCATTTATTCTTTATGTAACCACCATAGCTCTGCAACTCTCAATCACAATTGGATGCCATTTGGTAGAACTATTAAATTGTTTGTTTAGGGGATTTGACCTTTGACCTCAGAACTGATAGGCTTTTTCCTTAATCCAGGTGCAAGTCACTCAAATCTAGGTCTGTGATGTAGAACTACTGCTATTGTGCAGAAACCAGTTTTCTTACAGTCACTGTGACTTTGACCTATGACCTCAAAATCATGAAGATTTTTCCTTACCCCAAGTGACAGCCTTCCACAGAGTGCATTAAGGTATGTGATGTAGAACTAATGTTTTTTTGTGGAAACCCTTTTTTTTTTGAAAAATTTTTGTCAGTCACTTTGACCTTTCACCTCCAAAATAGAGTTCTTCCTTATCCCAAATGCAAGCCATTCAGAAGGTTTGTTAACTGTACAATGTGGACCACGAAATTATTGTGCAGAAACAAAATTTTATAACAGATGGAGGTGGTGGGTAAAAAATTTATAAGAGATAGATGGAGGTAGTGGGTATAAAATTTATAACAGACAGATGGAGGTAGTGGGTATAAAATTTATAACAGACAGATGGAGGTAGTGGGTATAAAATTTATAACAGACAGATGGAGGTAGCAGGTATAAAATTTATAACAGACAGATGGAGGTAGCAGGTATGTAACAAAATCGAGACATTATTATGTAATTATTTTTGTCTGACTAATGTTAAGTTGATCCTTGCTAAGCAAGCATTGAAATAAAACAATTCAACTTGTCCACCATTATCTTGGGACCTGGTCATATTGATATTGCTGAATTAAAGAATGATTGGTATAATTCCATCAATGTTTATCATGTGCATGGCATAATTCCATCAATGTTTATCATGTACATGACTAGTGTATGTGACACAAAATGTAAAATCCTGAAGCGGAAATCCTTTTTTATTTGTAAACATAAAGATGGAAAATATTAATATTACAAATTTACCACATCAGGATGAAAGACTAACCTTTTAAACAATAAAACTGCCTCTATAGGCATTAGAACAGTATTTTGTGAGAATCAGTGGCAGTGGGAACTAATCTTCACCTACTCAATGTACAAGAGGAATTGCTATCAAGCTTCATAACAGACCTATGGACTTTTCTCTGCCTACTCACTGTACAAGCAGAGTAGCTATCAAGCTTCATAACACACCTATGGACTTAGCTCTGCCTACTCACTGTACAAATGGAGTAGCTATTAAGCTTCATAACACACCTATGGACTTAGCTCTGCCTACTCATTAACATATGATTTTGTCCTGAACATTTTGCATAGAAACATTAACAGCCCTTTGAGGTATCGACAAGGGAAGAAAGAATCTTGAAAAATTTAATAAGAAAAGAAAAGTCACAGCTCCAGATGTCAAGGTTCAGAGAAAGAAGTTGGAAAAACAAGCAGTACCTGGGTGAGTGCATATTAGCTTTCAGCAGCATATGATTGGTCTGTAGACCTCCACAAACAATAACTGTATTTGAGTGACAGATCATATTACAAAGCAAAGGAAGAACAAAATGAGCCTGTTGACTCTTTTCCAATGCTTTGTAATAAACTGTAACTATGTCTGAAATAATCATAACAAAGTTTTGCGTGTCTAGTAGCATTACTTCTACTTTGATAAGAGCACTTGGATAAAATACAAATGAAAAATCACTCATATACACACACTTTTCAATCCTACATTAGTATAAAAATATGATTAATGTGCATATACATTCCTAAGGAAGCATGTCAAATAATGGATGAATTCTTTAAATGCACTTGAGTCAATATTATAAAAAATTTATTTAACAATAAAGATAAGATCATTTCTTCTTTTCAAAGTTGAGTGTTAAAACCAATTTTCTATTCTTCATTAATAACAAGATTTTCAATCAAATTAGCTGCTTTAGTGGTCATATGCGATGTCACCTTCATTTAGGACCAACAAGGCATCATAAGAAATCTTCTGGTGGCAACACCATGTTGTTATGATATTCTGTACTGGAGGAGTGATCATAACAAGATTGTCAAGATGGGCGTTATGGTGGCTATATTCAATATCAGACTGGCACCATTTCTATTTAGTACCAACCAAACATCATAAAAAGTCTTTTAATGAAAGCACAATGATGATGTGACCGCCCAACAAGGAGCAGCAGTGAAACAAGATTTTCAGGATGGTCATCATCACAGTCATTATTAGAAGTCAGATTGAACTATGTTTACTTATGACCAACTAGACTTCATAATAAGTATTACGGTGAAAACCCCATGTTAAGCATGACCAACTAGACTTCATAACAAGTATTATGGTGAAAACCCCATGGTAAGCATGACCAACTAGACTTCATAATAAGTATTATGGTGAAAACCCCATGGTAAGCATGACCAACTAGACTTCATAATAAGTATTATGGTGAAAACCCCATGTTAAGCATGACCAACTAGACTTCATAGTAAGTATTATGGTGAAAACCCCATGTTAAGCATGACCAACTAGACTTCATAATAAGTATTATGGTGAAAACCCCATGTTAAGCATGACCAACTAGACTTCATAGTAAGTATTATGGTGAAAACCCCATGGTAAGCATGACCAACTAGACTTCATAATAAGTATTATGGTGAAAACCCCATGGTAAGCATGACCAACTAGACTTCATATAAGTATTATGGTGAAAACCCCATGGTAAGCATGACTATTCATTCTGGAGTTATAGCGATAAAAAGATTTCTATTTCTTTTCATTCAGAATATTAGCAAGAACATGGCTAAATTGGGCATGCCCCATTTTAGTTTAGGACCAGATAGATATCATATAAAAGTTTTTAGTGAAAAACCCCATGCTGATATGATCATTGATTTAGAAAGAGTAGCGATAAGATTTTCAAGATGGCCACTGTGGTAACCATATTGGATGTCAAAAAGGGACCATTTTCATTTTGGACCCATTAGACTATAGGATGAATGAGTTTGTGAAGTTTAAATGCAATCCTCCAAATATTTTAGGAGTAGTGATAACAAACTTGTGCAAACAGATCAATGGACAATAGATGACCAGTGGATGAAGATCAGCAAAGCATAACCAGTAGAGCTAATAAAAGAATCATGTTACATATTTGCTATAATGAAAAAAGCTTGTCTAACTAGAAGCCAAGGAGATGTACACACACACACACACACATACACACATATATACATACATACATACATATATGCTTATGAAATCATTACAAATCTCAAATAGCTCACCTGGCATGTATTTGTAACATGTCCTAAATCTAAGTTGTTTTTTCTGCATTTTTAAGTTATTTTAAATTTTTTCAAAAATTGCCTGGCAAAGTATAATGTGATTTTGTCAACAAAATTATTTCATTCTTGATGTATTGGTAATTTTTCATAAAAGTTAACAACAGTGTCCAGATAAGCTTTTCACATAACAATATGATTAAACAATTTTAAATCAAACAAATAATAAAAATATATATAAAGCAGAAGCAATTTCTTTCACAGGATCAAAACTAATATGAAAGCAATTTGTTGATACAACCCTAAACATCCTGATAACATAATGAATTTTAAGAGTGTGCTTATTCAAATGACAAAATGACAAAACCTTATTTACCTGAAACCCATGACAATATGCAACATTATATAATGTTAGCATTCTAAAACTACATGGTTGCTTTAAAAAAAATCTATACTGTTTTCCCCCTGATATCATCATCACCTTGAATCAGATGACAATACATAACTGTGATGATATATGATAACTAAGGTCATGTTGAACCAAATGACAATACATTGCTGTTACAATATAAACACAAATGTCCAATTTACACAAATTTAATGCTTATTTGAACTCCGTTTTGGTTGTCATACAAGAGTTCATCTTTTCAAGTTTCTGTTTGGTTTTTTTCTGTTTGTGATCCTTTGGCTTCTACTTGTTTCTTTAATCCTTCTGTACATTAAGATTTGGCATCTGCTGCTAACATTAGCTTGGCCTCTTCTCTTTCTTTCTCATTAATTTTCCTGTAGGTGGCTTTTGGGTCAGAAGATGATGATTGCTTTGCTCCCATTCCAGAAATCTTCAATGTTTTCTCTGCAATACAGATTTGCATTATAACAAATAACTGAATTACCTGACAGCATTAATTACTTGATAGTATTAATTACTTGATAGCATTAATTACTGATTGTTTTTTTGTTTTCTCACTGTTAGTAATTTGTGTTATCTTTAAGAGCTATAATGTACACAAAAATCTGTTGCTAACTAACATTCACTAACAGCTGAGAACAAAACAATGAATGTGGCATTATTTTGGCCATGCTCAACTTACAAACAACGTATATAAATTGACTAAACTCCCCCATGATGTTCTGTGAGGAATTCAAACATAAGAAAAATGTATATATATTGACTCAGCTCCCCATGATGTTCTGTGAGGTATTCAGATATAAACAATATCTACACATTGACTCAGCTCCTCATGATGTTACTTAAGGAATCAAAGTTTCAAAAATGTTACTTCCCTAAATCCCAGTTTTGTGAGTAGTTTGTATTGACTACTTCAAAGTGGATTTAAACAGGCCTAATTAGTTCAATTTTGAACATAGAAAAAATAGTGATTGTTACTTAAGGAAGATCTTTTCTGTGGTGGTCAAAAAGAAAAAAGAAGGAATCTACAACTGCCACAAAGGTTCTTTCAGGAAACAAGAGCATGCATTGGAATAAGAACAGCCACATGGGTGTGGTAGTAAGTGGTATAATGGAATATTACTGGATGGGGGTAGGGATTGAGTATTATGGATGGGGGAAACAAGAGCATGCATTGGTATAAGAACAGCCACATGGGTGTGGTAGTAAGTGGTATAATGGAATATTACTGGATGGGGGTAGTGATTGAGTATAAGAACAGCCACATGGGTGTGGTAGTAAGTGGTATAATGGAATATTACTGGATGGGGGTAGTGATTGAGTATAAGAACAGCCACATGGGTGTGGTAGTAAGTGGTATAATGGAATATTACTGGATGGGGGTAGGGATTGAGTATAAGAACAGCCACATGGGTGTGGTAGTAAGTGGTATAATGGAATATTACTGGATGGGGGTAGGGATTGAGTATAAGAACAGACACATGGGTGTGGTAGTAAGTGGTATAATGGAATATTACTGGATGGGGGTAGGGATTGAGTATAAGAAAAGCCACATGGGTGTGGTAGTAAGTAGTATAATGGAATATTACTTGATGGGGGTAGGGATTGAGTATAAGAACAGCCACATGGGTGTGGTAGTAAGTGGTATAATGGAATATTACTGGATGGGGGTAGGGATTGAGTATAAGAACAGCCAGATGGGTGTGGTAGTAAGTGGTATAATGGAATATTACTGGGGGGGGGTAGGGATTGAGTATAAGAACAGCCACATGGGTGTGGTAGTAAGTGGTATAATGGAATATTACTGGATGGGGGTAGTGATTGAGTATAAGAACAGCCACATGGGTGTGGTAGTAAGTGGTATAATGGAATATTACTGGATGGGGGTAGCGATTGAGTATAAGAACAGCCACATGGGTGTGGTAGTAAGTGGTATAATGGAATATTACTGGGGGGGTAGTGATTGAGTATAAGAACAGCCACATGGGTGTGGTAGTAAGTGGTATAATGGAATATTACTGGATCGGGGTAGGGATTGAGTATAAGAACAGCCACATGGGTGTGGTAGTAAGTGGTATAATGGAATATTACTGGGGGGGGTAGGGATTGAGTATAAGAACAGCCACATGGGTGTGGTAGTAAGTGGTATAATGGAATATTACTGGGGGGGGTAGTGATTGAGTATAAGAACAGCCACATGGGTGTGGTAGTAAGTGGTATAATGGAATATTACTGGATGGGGGTAGTGATTGAGTATAAGAACAGCCACATGGGTGTGGTAGTAAGTGGTATAATGGAATATTACTGGGGGGGGGTAGGGATTGAGTATAAGAACAGCCACATGGGTGTGGTAGTAAGTGGTATAATGGAATATTACTGGATGGGGGTAGGGATTGAGTATAAGAACAGCCACATGGGTGTGGTAGTAAGTGGTATAATGGAATATTACTGGATGGGGGTAGTGATTGAGTATAAGAACAGCCACATGGGTGTGGTAGTAAGTGGTATAATGGAATATTACTGGGGGGGGTAGTGATTGAGTATAAGAACAGCCACATGGGTGTGGTAGTAAGTGGTATAATGGAATATTACTGGATGGGGGTAGGGATTGAGTATAAGAACAGCCACATGGGTGTGGTAGTAAGTGGTATAATGGAATATTACTGGATGGGGGTAGGGATTGAGTATAAGAACAGCCACATGGGTGTGGTAGTAAGTGGTATAATGGAATATTACTGGATGGGGGTAGGGATTGAGTATAAGAACAGCCACATGGGTGTGGTAGTAAGTGGTATAATGGAATATTACTGGATGGGGGTAGGATTGAGTATAAGAACAGCCACATGGGTGTGGTAGTAAGTGGTATAATGGAATATTACTGGGGGGGGTAGGGATTGAGTATAAGAACAGCCACATGGGTGTGGTAGTAAGTGGTATAATGGAATATTACTGGGGGGGGTAGTGATTGAGTATAAGAACAGCCACATGGGTGTGGTAGTAAGTGGTATAATGGAATATTACTGGGGGGGGTAGTGATTGAGTATAAGAACAGCCACATGGGTGTGGTAATAAGTGGTATAATGGAATATTACTGGATGGGGGTAGTGATTGAGTATAAGAACAGCCACATGGGTGTGGTAGTAAGTGGTATAATGGAATATTACTGGGGAGGGTAGTGATTGAGTATAAGAACAGCCACATGGGTGTGGTAGTAAGTGGTATAATGGAATATTACTGGATGGGGGTAGTGATTGAGTATAAGAACAGCCACATGGGTGTGGTAGTAAGTGGTATAATGGAATATTACTGGGTGGGGGTAGTGATTGAGTATAAGAACAGCCACATGGGTGTGGTAGTAAGTGGTATAATGGAATATTACTGGATGGGGGTAGGGATTGAGTATAAGAACAGCCACATGGGTGTGGTAGTAAGTGGTATAATGGAATATTACTGGATCGGGGTAGGGATTGAGTATAAGAACAGCCACATGGGTGTGGTAGTAAGTGGTATAATGGAATATTACTGGATGGGGGTAGGAATTGAGTATAAGAACAGCCACATGGGTGTGGTAGTAAGTGGTATAATGGAATATTACTGGATGGGGGTAGTGATTGAGTATAAGAACAGCCACATGGGTGTGGTAGTTAGTGGTATAATGGAATATTACTGGATGAGGGTAGGGATTGAGTATAAGAACAGCCACATGGGTGTGGTAGTAAGTGGTATAATGGAATATTACTGGATGGGGGTAGGGATTGAGTATAAGAACAGCCACATGGGTGTGGTAGTAAGTGGTATAATGGAATATTACTGGATGGGGGTAGGAATTGAGTATAAGAACAGCCACATGGGTGTGGTAGTAAGTGGTATAATGGAATATTACTGGGGGGGTAGGGATTGAGTATAAGAACAGCCACATGGGAGTGGTAGTAAGTGGTATAATGGAATATTACTGGGGGGGGGTAGTGATTGAGTATAAGAACAGCCACATGGGTGTGGTAGTAAGTGGTATAATGGAAAATTACTGGATGGGGGTAGTGATTGAGTATAGGAACAGCCACATGGGTGTGGTAGTAAGTGGTATAATGGAATATTACTGGATGGGGGTAGGGATTGAGTATAAGAACAGACACATGGGTGTGGTAGTAAGTGGTATAATGGAATATTACTGGATGGGGGTAGGGATTGAGTATAAGAACAGCCACATGGGTGTGGTAGTAAGTAGTATAATGGAATATTACTTGATGGGGGTAGGGATTGAGTATAAGAACAGCCACATGGGTGTGGTAGTAAGTGGTATAATGGAATATTACTGGATGGGGGTAGGGATTGAGTATAAGAACAGCCACATGGGTGTGGTAGTAAGTGGTATAATGGAATATTACTGGGGGGGGTAGGGATTGAGTGTAATGAAGGATTTCATTTCGAATGGATCCAAAGCACTGCAAAAAGTACAACAGAATCAAACTAAATCTTGATAATTACAGGTGAACATTTATCCATGGAACAGGAAGACATGTCTAGGTAGGAGAGTGATTGGAAAAATTAAGTGCAAACATTTACTGGAAAATGAGGGAGAGGGGGTGTCTTGCAACCGAATGTTTCCAAGTCATTCCAGAGCGCTCCAAAAAATGTCTACACACAGCAGTTGTATGATTGTTAACTTTACTTGATCAATTGCTATTTTCACAACATATAACTCAAACACCTGCAAATACTTTTAAAAATGAAAAGCAAACATGCACTAAAGCAACACACATAATGCCGATGTTTTGGTTTACAGCTGGTCACAAAATTGGATGCACTAAGCATCTCAAACCTGTCAAATTATGTAAATTATATCAGTGAAATTCAAGGAATAAAATGAAAAACATCAAATGACATATAAAGAAATAAACCAGGTCAACTACCATTAACAAGATAACCAAGCAGGATTGACATTGCTCACATGAGTACCTGCATCATGGTATTTGTAAAATTTTAAAGTCATCTCTGCCAGGATACTGTCTGTTAAATTTGGTCAAATCATGATTTCTGTTTAAGAAGTTGCTTAAAAGTTTTTCTATTTTTAGTATCAGTGACTATATCTGATGGTGGATTGGAATCATTTGAATAATCAGAAAGACTTCCATGCCAAAATACTTGTATTAAAATGGTTATTTTATGTTGAATGGTTTTAGAGTAAGTTTGAAGTTTTTTTCCAATCTTTTGTAATCACAGTCATATTTAATGGCATATCAGTTTATCATATGAACAAATATAAATAAACTTCATGCCAGGATGCTTTGTCTTTTGTTGTTGTTGTTTTGTTTTTTGTCAAATCTATATTAAGCATTTCTGAATAGAAGTCATTTAAAGTTTTTTTTCTATCTATCATAACAAGGGCCATATTTGCCAGCAGGTTAGCATCATCTGAATGAACTTTATTGATTATGCTTTCTTTCAAATTTGGTCAAATTCTGATTAGCAATTTTTGAGAATCAAATGTAAATAGAAACTATGAATACACAATGCCATGCCTCTGACAGTCCATACTCTTACAGAATCTGTTTTGGCCCTAGAGTCATCTAATCCTGACAGTCCATACTCTCACAGAATCTATCATTGCCTGAAAGCTGTTTTGGCCCTAGAGTCATCTAATCCTGAGTGCATCATCTTTACACATTAATACTTGAGTATACTGATTGGATCCTATTTTCATATATTATCCCATATTGAAATCCAGTCAAAAAATGAGTTATAAAGAACCAGACTATTTAAGGTAGTTAAGATGCACTTCCCTATGATGTTACTGGTATATTGTGACCTCTGTCACAAGCTACCTTGTAACATCTTCAGCCATGTGATCCATCTTGCAAATACAGAATTCCCAACATTTTTTCCTCCTAAACATTTGGTAAGTTCTTCGCATTCTGCACAAAAGCCATTAACATGTATAGATTACAGAAAATACAACATGAATTGAGTGTGATGCAGTTATCAAAGTCTACAGTTTTTTCCATTTGCAGAAAATACAACATGAATTGAGTGTGATGCAGTTATCAAAGTCTACAGTTTTTTCCATTTGGCATTTTACCAACAAATTTACAATGTAGTAGCAGTTTTGACAGCCTGCCAAAGAGAGGTAACTCCTCCAGAGTATTGAACAATACACAATGGATTATAAATCATGCCATAAGATGAGGATCACATGCATATAATTCCCATGGCATATATTTCGCCATGTCGTAGATGAGGATCACATGCATATAACTCCCATGGCATATATTTCGCCATGTCATAGATGAGGATCACACACATAATTCCCATGGCATATATTTCGCCATGTCGTAGATGAGGATCACACACATAATTCCCATGGCATATATTTTGCCATGTCATAGATGAGGATCACACACATATAATTCCCACGACATATATTTTGCCATGTCATAGATGAGGATCACACGCATATAATTCCCATGGCATATATTTAGGAAATGCAATATATATTTTATACTACAAACTGTTAAAAGCCACAGAAGAACAATCTTTAGAAAAATGGTGTCAAACCATTCATACACGATTTGCGTTTACATGTCATCAATAATTTTTCACTTGCTGAATCCCTACAATGAAATTGTTAAATACAGAATATCTGATATTACCTCTAAATAGCAAATGCACAATCCAATAAACAAAGTTTCCTTAAAATCATATTGGAAACAAAATCTCCTTAAAATCATCAATCCCATGGACCATTTTTTCCCAAATTAAGGTTATTTTATTAAATTACATCACCTTATGAGATCATGTGTGTCTGTGTGTGTGTGATACAAGATGTACTTTCATACATATACAGATGTTTGTCAAAAATTTTATCATGTGTATTATTTTCCAACAATGTTTATTACATATTGTCAACAAATTCAATATTATACCTCCTTGAAAGTCCCATGTCCTGTTTGTATTACATCTCCTGTGGAAAACCAGCTCCTCTTATACCTTTGCTGTTATTTGTAATTCTTCTTTATTAAATCTTTGTTTGACAACAGTCATTTAATAAAACAGTGACATTTAGGACTGTGTACTATCTTTACAGTCTAAATTGGAATCCCATGTTTGGTTCATATTAGATCTCCTGTGGAACACTATCTCCCCATATTACTTTTATAGTTCTTCTTTATTAACTCTTTGTTTGGCAATAGTCATTAAGGCAATGTATTTTTCATGAATATCTACCAACTATTCACAGTCTAAGTTAGATACAAAATCCCAGTTTAAAATGTGATGGCAAAATTTTATTGCATTCAAAAACAAATCTTTTTCCTTAATGCCAGATTTTTGTTCAGTCAAAATCTATACTGTATGTAATGGTCAGTTGTTAAAATAGATGAAGAAAAAAACACAGCTGATCAAGAAGCAGAGCAGATCCATACCATGTGCTCACATGACCCAACCACCTTGCAAGGAGAAAGTCAATGAATGGACTGTCATTATATGATTTCTCAGCAGTAAGTCTGATGGGCAGTCTTTTTTTGTTCATAGTCTATTGATAGGCCTCTCATTCAATAATAAAACTACTCAAACCCCTCAACGAGGCAGCTTAAAAGAATTTAAAGACTGAATATTGAAACCATTTTTAAGAGACTCCAACTGAATTTGGTTTTTAAATTTTTTCCTTTCTTTTATGATCTCGAGTTAACATGTTCTCAAGATAAAGAGTACAAAATCTTAGTTATGACCTTTGACCTTGAACCTGATGATCATGGATACATCATTAACAAGTCTCCCAGACACTGTCCAGACATTGGGATACACTTAGTTGTCCTACATTCCATGATTAGTATTTATTTGAATTGTTCACAAGCCATTATAGTTTAATGAAAATTGTATTCATCAAATTTATACACATACCAGGTTGCATTCATTCTACCTGTTCTTGTTTTTTTTTTAATCTATGTATATTAGCCATTACTAAAGCCATTCAGAATACTAATGGCTTGGAGAGCTGAGTGATACTGATTTACACCACATCAGACACTGATTTACACCACATCAGACACTGATTAACACCAAATCAGATACTGATTAACACCACATCAGATACTGATTTACACCCCATTAGATACTGATTTACACTACATTAGATACTGATTTACACCACATCAGACATTGATTTACACATCAGATACTGATTTACACTACATTAGATACTGATTAACACCACATCAGATACTGATTTACACTACATTAGATACTGATTTACACCAAATCAGATACTGATTTACACTACATTAGATACTGATTTACACTACATTAGATACTGATTTACACTACATTAGATACTAATTAACACCCCATTAGATACTGATTTACACCCCATTAGATACTGATTTACACCACATCAGATACTAATTAACACCACATCAGATACTGATTTACACCACATTAGATACTGATTTACACCACAATAGATACTAATTAACACCACATCAGACATTGATTTACACATCAGATACTGATTTACACTACATTAGATACTGATTAACACCACATCAGATACTGATTTACACCACATCAGATACTGATTTACACTACATTAGATACTGATTAACACCACATCAGATACTGATTTACACCACATCAGATACTGATTTACACTACATTAGATACTGATTTACACTACATTAGATACTGATTTACACCACATTAGATACTGATTTACACCACATTAGATACTGATTAACACCACATCAGATACTGATTTACACTACATCAGATACTGATTTACACTACTACTGATTTACACTACATTAGATACTGATTTACACCACATTAGATACTGATTTACACTACATTAGATACTGATTTACACCACATTAGATACTGATTAACACCACATCAGATACTGATTAACACCACATCAGATACTGATTTACACCATATCAGATACTGATTTACACTACATTCGATACTGATTTACACTACATTAGATACTGATTTACACCACATTAGATACTGATTAACACCACATCAGATACTGATTAACACCACATCAGATACTGATTTACACCACATCAGATACTGATTTACACTACATTAGATACTGATTAACACCACATCAGATACTGATTAACACCACATCAGATACTGATTAATACCACATCAGATACTGATTTACACCACATCAGATACTGATTTACACTACATTAGATACTGATTAACACCACATTAGATACTGATTAACACCAAATCAGATACTGATTAACACCACATCAGACACTGATTTACACCACATTAGATACTGACTTACACCACATTAGATACTGATTAGCACCACATCAGATACTAACACCAAATTTGATACTGATTTACACCACATTGGATACTGGTTCACACCACATTAGATACTGATTTACACCACATTAGATAAAAGAACTGCAATATTGCTATTCATAGTTCATAAACATACTCATTCAAATAATCTTTATATTTTATACATTTTTTCTTCTTTACTAGTCACAAGAAATTTTATATTCACATTTGAAACATTATCTGAGGAATAATCAAGTGAAATAACTGCCATCATGTCTAATCATTTACCTAAATTTGAGTTGCCTCCCTTGGCACAAAAACTTACCTTGATAGGTCAGTGAATCGATGCTTTCTTACTAACTGTATGAAGATAATTGTTATTATTATTATTAAAGAGAATGGACACAATACCAATCAATCCTTCCAATCAAAACCTTGAGCTACACTCTTCGACACTGATATTAATATCCAAGTGATAACTATCAACTATTTGCTGAAATGCAGTACAAAGATTAGTCAAAATCCATTTCACACATTCAATGCAGAACACAGTTGGCGACCTCTGACCTTGGTTCCAAGGTCAAATATCATGGATTATCAAACTGATTCACACTAGCACTGAAATAAACAAGGACACTAGGCATGACTGAAATGTTTCTATTTATTAAAGTTATGGTGTTCACAAGACATTATATATTGATTCAGACCAATTACATGTTATGAAAGGAGCTATAGATCAGTTACGTCCACCAAGTTTGAGAGGATCTATAGGTCAGTCTGTGCACTACCTCAAAAAAGATTTATAGGTTAGTCTATCCACCAACTCAGAAGGAGAGAATCTCATGTCAATACAACCATCCATCGTAAAAGTGTAGCGATAATAATATTTTCAAGATGGCATCATGTTAGAGGACAGCTATTTACAATTTTTACTTACGGCCATCCTTGTTTTCTAAGAAGTCCTTCAGTAAAGATTCCATGCTGATATGACTAGTTGTTCAGAATTAGAATTAATAAAAAGATCTGCAAGGAAGATATCAAATGTCAGATCTGTACCATTTTCATCTTGAACTAACTAAAGATCACTGGATGTCAGATCTGTACCATTTTCATCCTGAACCAACTAAAGATCACTGGATGTCAGATCTGTACCATTTTCATCCTGAACAACTAAAGATCACTGGATGTCAGATCTGTACCATTTTCATCCTGAACCAACTAAAGAACTCTAGATGTCAGATCTGTACAATGGCATGAATGCATCATGTAACAATTTTGAATGCCCCCCCCCCCTTCACCATAAATGTAAAATATGACTCTTTGGGACAATATTAACTATCCTTTCAGACCTTTCATATCTTCCAAATATTCCTTTTGATGCAACAAATCCCTGATGACCGTTAAAACAGTCTTTTTCAGTACTAAATTCTAAAAAATGGTAAACTGGCATCATGCAACAACCTTCATAACTGTGAAATATAACTCTACAAGGGATAGTACAGGCCCTTAAGAATACAACCTTCATAACTGTGAAATATAACTCTACAAGGGATTGTACAGGCCCTTAAGAATACAACCTTCACAACTGTGAAATTTAACTCTACAAGGGATTGTACAGGCCCTTAAGAATACAACCTTCATAACTGTGAAATATAACTCTACCAGGGATTGTACAGGTCCTTAAGAATACAACCTTCACAACTGTGAAATTTAACTCTACAAGGGATTGTACAGGCCCTTAAGAACCTGAATACATTCCAAATACTCTTTTCATGAAAGAACTCTCTTGAAGACCTCTCCTACCTTTGAAAGAGTCTTGTAAGGACTCAAGTCCAAAAATGGCGTGCTGGCAGCATGCAACAACTTAGAAACAACCTGGGTAACTGTGAAATATGACTGTATGGGGTGAATAATACCAGCCCCTTTAGACCTTGAATAGTTTCACAATATTCCTTTGATACTAAAATTGCTACAATTTACAAGCACGGAACATGCAGCAATGTGGAAAAGGCTGCATAACTGTGCCATAAGGCTCTAGGGACTAAAAATAACAATCCCTATACACCTTTGCTACCTTTATAATACCCTTTTTAGGCCTAAATAATCCAAAAATAACTGATGCAACTGAAGAAAATTAAAAACTGAATGAAGGAGATGTACACAATATAACCTTGTAAGGTCTAAATTCCCCAAAACGGCATGCAGACATCAGGCAACAATTTGTAGTAGGCTTCAAATCAATTTCTTACTGGGTGGATTTTCAGATTCCACTTGCATGCTGTTGAGAGTGTCAGCATCTTGAGATTGAGATAATGACACAGCTGTTACATTAACTTTAATATTTTGTATTTCAGCTACGAAGTTCAGCTTGGATCTAACCTTGTAGAAACTACAAAATGTTCGTCATCAAATAGGCCCAAAAGTCTGGGCTTGAACGCTGATATAATTTCTGCAACAGTTTTCTTGATTCCATCATCACATATCTCTCTGCAGATACATCAAGATGGCTTGAATTGCTGGCAATACTATTGAGAAACAAGCATTTGTACTAATCTCATGAGTCAGTTGTTCAAAGGGCTTGTTAAACTGTCACAATGTGGGACATCAAATTCCATAGATTTATTGTAAAATTCAGTTCTCTGTGGTCCTGAAGACCCAACCGCACAGCTAGTTCCTGAAGGAACCGGCAGCTTGCCTCCTATCTATCTAGCTAAAGTAAGTAAACTCAGCTGATTACAATGAGTCTGCTGTTCATGAAAGTGAACCTGATTGTACTGTTCGTATTCAGCTGCAGCATACTATTTGGCAGAATACGAATACCTCATTTAATAAACTATTTGGAGCCAAAACGAATACAAAGTGAATATTGGGTACAGGCCTTATATATATATATATATATATATATATATATATACACACACACACACACACACACATATATATATATATATATATATAGAGAGAGAGAGAGAGAGAGAGAGAGAGAGAGATAGATTCAGAGTCAAACTTGTCATGATAGTCATTTGTGTTCAGCGCTCACTATTTTTAAATGATGACCTGGCTTCAAGGTTTCACCCTGACTTAAGAGGTCAATGGAGTGTAACGGCAGTTACAGCTTCACGTGAGCAAATTAATAACTTTTTTGTTTTATGAGCAAAGCATTGTTTAGATAAAGGCTTATCATATGAATCGATATACATGTATAAGCATTTAATATATGAATTGTACTTATTGTACTACAGTCACACTGTCAGTCAAGCTCAAAAGTGTCAACATGTCAGCTTCAAAAGCAAGGCAGTTTTTATCTTCCAGGAGAAAATCAAAACTATTTGCTGGATGGTGGGAAAAGTAATTGTGTTATCGCAGCAGAAATGGAAGTCACCTCTTATACCAGTATGACAGGTATAGTTAGAGTTCTTGATTGAACTGCCTTTGAATTAAAGCTATCTCAGATGAAAAAAGTTTATTTTTGAGAAGAGACGAGCTATATCCCTTTTCATTTGGGTCAGGGGTTGTGTGGGAAGGCAGGGAAAGTTCTAGTTCATGGGTCAGGGGTTGTGTGGGAAGGCAGGAAAAGTTCTGGTTCATGGGTCAGGGGTTGTGTGGAAAGGCAGGAAAATTTCTGGTTCATGGGTCAGGGGTTGTGTGGGAAGACAGGAAGAGTTCTAGTTCATGGGTCAGGGGTTGTGGAAGGGCAGGAAAAGTTCTAGTTCAGTCAGTTGTTCAAAGGGCTTGTTAAAATGGTACAATGTGGGACCTCAAATACCATAGAGTTGTTGTAAAATTCAGTTCTCTGCAGTCCTGAAGACCCAACCGCACAGCTAGCTCCTGAAGGAACTGGCCTCCTATCTATCTAGCTAGAGTAAGTAAACACAGGTGATTACAATGAGTCTGCTGTTCATGAAGGTTAACCTAACTGAACTATTTGTATTCAGCTGCAGCATACTATTTGGCAGAATATGAATACCTCATTTAATAATGAATACAAAGTGAATATTGGGTACAGGCCTCTCTGACACACAGAGAGAGAGAGAGAGAGAGAGAGAGAAAGAGAGAGAGAGAGATTCAGAGTCAAACTTGTCATGATGGTCATTTGTGTTGAGCACTCACTATATTTAAATGATGAACTGCCTTCAAGGTTTCACCCTGACTTAAGAGGTCAATGGAGTGTAACAGCAGTTACAGCTTCCTGTGAGCAAATTAATAACTTTTTTGTTTTATGAGCAAAGCATTGTTTAGATAAAGGCTTATCATATGAATTGATATACATGTATAAGCATTTAATATATGAATTGTACTTATAGTACTACAGTCACACTGTCAGTCGAGCTCAAAAGTGTCAACATGTCAGCTTCAAAAGCAAGGCAGTTTTTATCTTCCAGGAGAAAATCAAAACTATTTGCTGGATGGTGGGAAAAGTAATTGTGTTATCGCAGCAGAAATGGAAGTCACCTCTTACACCAGTATGACAGGTATAGTTAGAGTTCTTGATTGAACTGCCTTTGAATTAAAGCTATCTCAGATGAAAAAAGTTTATCTTTGAGAAGAGACGAGTTATATCCCTTTTCATTTGGGTCAGGGGTTGTGTGGAAAGGCAGGAAAAGTTCTAGTTCATGGGTCAGAATGAAGAACAGCCATACATAGCTATTGATTTTCTGTTCATCACAGGCTTCTCATATAAGCTGACTGTCTTTGGATCTTTTCAAGGTGAGTACTGTCTTTGGATCTTTTCAAGGTGAGCAAATGACTAATCCAGATCTTATTTTTAAAGCACGGACAAACTAAGATCGGTGTAAATTTGTAAGCTGGTGATGATTTCATTTGTAGGATGGTTTTAAAGTCAGCAGGATATAGTAATTTTGAGTGGAACATAAATTTGGGAGAGAACAACATATATTCATAATTATGATTTTGTTGTACAGTGCACGCAAAACCTTCTTGATAATAATAATAATAATAATAACAACAATAACAACAACTACAATGACAACAGTAATATTCAGTACATGGCTTTCATTCAAAAACAAATTTTAAAAGGTAAACCTGAGTACTGTGGTCACGGCCAGTTTCGCCTATTCCCATGAGTGACTGCTATTGACAGATTTGAATGTGTGTGTCTGTGTGTGTGCATGTGCATGTGTGTGTGTATGTGTGTATATATATATATATATATATATATATATATATATGCTCACCGATGAAAATATTTAAGAAGCCTTCTGATAAGGTAGGACTTTAAAAAAATGCAGAAAAACAGCCCTCCAATTTCTTGAGAAAGAACACAACAATTTGGAATTCCAAGTTGTTGCACTAATACCTTGAGAAATGGTTTATTCCAAGTTACTATTCAGGGCACAATTTTATTTGTATTTTTCTGGATAACTACCACATGTAATCTGTTATACACTGTTTAACCCTCTGCTGCTTAGCAATCATTACAATTTATCTTACAAAATGCACCTAAGTTTTATTTCTATGTAAATAAGAAATGAAAACAAACTAACAAAATGATTGAGAAATTATAATTCTGAAGGTATTTAAGACAGGCAAATGCATACTTTCAGACATCTAGAGTAAATATACATGTATGACTATTACTTTCAGAAAAAAAGTGAGAGGCTTTTTATCTGGGGGGGGGTGTGTTTGCACAAATGACTAGGAAGGATAAATAACATGCAAGAAAACGTATACCGTTAGAGTCAGTGTGATTAATATGGGGTCGTCCATTAATTATGCCAACAAAATGGGGGGAGGGGGTTTGAAGAAGTTTGACAATTGTTGACATGGGGAGGGGGGAGTTCAAGATTAATTGACATCAACAATGTTATTTTTTACAATAAATTTAATAAATCAAAAAATAGGAAATTAGTCGGTGCGTTGGTATGACACACACTCGCTCGCCCATCAACAGCCCACCAGTTTAATCCATAATTCTATTTTTAGCGTAAAAGCCAGCCATATAAAATATTGTTAGTTTGTAGGGGAGGTAAATTTTTTTTGACATAATTTTATTAGGGGCGTCACTGAAAGTTTGACAGTTGTTGACAAGGGGGGGAAGGGGGGTAAAAAATTGCCTAAAAATTGTTGACATAATTAATGGACGTCCCCTATGTTAATATTCTTTAAATAAACATGAACAATTTGTTCTGGTTCTCTCTTCTTTTCTTTCCTTTTTGATATTTCCCACTGTAACCTTGGGTAGCTACAAAATAAGTAAAAATTGAGTTGTCAGAGATTGTTTTGATGCATGTCTGTGATTTCAAGTGACTTTTTGATAATTATAAATGATACAACTTGTGGGATTTCTTTCACTTGTGTGCTTGGAAAGGCTTTATAACTCACTTGACTATCACAACCGCAGAATGTCTTTATTCCAAGATACATTGTTTTAAAAAAGAATATTCACTGTCATATTATAGTTTATCACTTTTGTGGCTTTGGACAAAATAAGCATGCCCAGGAGGATGCAGAGAGTCAAGATTTAAGGCATCTAGGCAAAAAAATTGCATGCCTGCATTCAGTGTACAACACTGTATAGTACCATACTGTCCAAGCTCAATGTACAACACTGCAAAGTACTATACTGTCAAAGCTCAATGCATAACACTGTATATGTGACCATACTGTCAAAGCTCAATTTACAACACTGCATAGTACCATACTATCAAAGCTCAATGTACAACATTGCATAGTACCATACTATCAAAGCTCAATGTACAACACTGCAAAGTACCATACTGTCCGAGCTCAATGTACAATACTGTATAGTACCATACTGTCAAAACTCAATGTACGACACTGCATAGTACCATACTGTCAAAGCTCAATGTACGACACTGCATAGTACCATACTGTCAAAGCTCAATGTACGACACTGTATAGTACCATACTATCAAAGCTCAATGTACAACACTGCATATGTAACCATACTGTCAAAGCTCAATTTACAACACTGCATAGAACCATCGTGTCAAAGTTCAGTGTGCAACACTGTATAGTACCATACTGTCAAACTTCAATGTACAACACTGTATAGTACCATACTCTCAAAGCTCAATGCAGAACACTGTATATGTGACCATACTGTTAAAGCTCAGTGTGCAACACTGTATAGTACCATTCTATCAAAGCTCAATATACAACACTGTCTATGTGACCATTCTGTCAAAGCTCAATTTACAACACTGCATAGTACCATACTGTCAAAGGTCAGTGTGCAACACTGTATATTACCATACTGTCAAACCTCAATGTACAATACTGTATAGTACCATACTGTCAAAGCTCAATGTACGACACTGCATAGTACCATACTGTCAAAGCTCAATGTACGACACTGTATAGTACCATACTATCAAAGCTCAATGTACAACACTGTATATGTAACCATACTGTCAAAGCTCAATTTACAACACTGCATAGTACCATAGTGTCAAAGTTCAGTGTGCAACACTGTATAGTACCATACTGTCAAAGCTCAATGCACAACATACCATACTATCTCAATGTACAACACTGCATATGTGACCATACTGTCAAAGGTCAGGGTGCAACACTGTATAGTACCATACACTCAACACTCAATGTACAACACTGTATATGTAATCATACTGTCAAAGGTCAGTGTGCAACACTGTATATGTAACCATTCTGTCAAAGCTCAATTTGCAACACTGCATAGTACCATAGTGTCAAAGTTCAGTGTGCAACACTGTATAGTACCATATTGTCAAACTTCAATGTACAACACTGTATAGTACCATACTCTCAAAGCTCAATGCAGAACACTGTATATGTGACCATACTGTTAAAGCTCAGTGTGCAACACTGTATAGTACCATTCTATCAAAGCTCAATATACAACACTGTCTATGTGACCATACTGCCAAAGCTCAATTTACAACACTGCATAGTACCATACTGTCAAAGCTCAATGTAGAACACTGCATAGTACCATACTGTCAAAGCTCAATGTACAACACTGTATAGTACCATACTGTCAAAGCTCAATGCACAGCATACCATACTATCAAAACTCAATGTACAACACTGTATATGTGACCATACTGTCAAAGGTCAGGGTGCAACACTGTATAATACCATACACTCAACACTCAATGTACAACACTGTATATGTGATCATACTGTCAAAGGTCAGTGTGCAACACTGTACATGTGACCATACTGTCAAAGCTCAATATCCAACACTGTATAGTACCATACTGTCAAAGCTCAATGTACAACATTGTATATGTGACCATACTGTCAAAGCTCAATGTACAACACTGAATAATACCATACTGTCAAAGTTCAATGTACAGCACTGTATATGTGACCATACTGTCAAAGCTCAATGTACAACACTGTATAGTACCATATTGTCAAAGCTCAATGTACAACACTGCATAGTACCATTCTGTCAAATCTCAATGTACAACACTGTATAGTACCATACTGTCAAGCTCAGTGTACAACACTGCATAGTACCATACTGTCAGAGCTCAATGTACAACACTGTATAGTACCATACTGTCAAGCTCAGTGTACAACACTGCACAGTACCATACTGTCAAAGCTCAATGTACAACACTGCATAGTACCATACTGTCAAAGCTCAGTGCACAACATTGTAGATGTGACCATACTGTCAAAGCTCAATGCACAACATTGTATAGTACCATACTGTCAAAGCTCAATGTACAACATTGTATATGTGACCATACTGTTAGAGCACACTGTACAACACTATATATGTGACCATATGGTCAAAGCTCAATGTACAACACTGCATAGTACCATACTGTCAAAGCTCAATGCACAACACTGAATATGTGACCATACTATCAAAGCTCAATGTACAACACTGCAAAGTACCATACTGTCAAAGCTCAATGTACAACACTGTATAGTACCATACTGTCAAAGCTCAATGTATGACACTGTATAGTAAAATACTATCAAAGCTCAATGCACAACACTGTATAGTACCATACTATCAAAGCTCAATGTACAACATTGTATATGTGACCATACTGTCAAAACTCAATGTACAACACTGCATAGTACCATACAGTCAAAGCTCAATGTACAACACTGCATAGTACCATACTATCAAAGCTCAATGTACAACACTGCATAGTACCATACTGTCAAAGCTCAATGCACAACACTGTATAGTACCATACTATCAAAGCTCAATGTACAACATTGTATATGTGACGATACTGTTAGAGCACATTGTACAACACTATATATGTGACCATACTGTCAAAGCTCAATGTACAACACTGTATATGTTAACATACTGTCAGAGTAAAAGCTGATCATACACATCAAAACTAACTACTATTAGTCAATTGCTCTGAAATCTTTGGATTTTGTCTGTAGTATACATGCATACTTCCAGAAACAACTACTAAGGGATATCTGTAATATCCATGGATGCTTTCAGAATTAACTATTATGGGATATTATCTGTACATAAATCCTTCCAGATAAAACTACTATGGGATATTATTTGTACATGCATACTTCCAGATATAACTACTATGGGATATTACACATTGTATCGTTGCATATTTCCAGATACAACTACTATGGGATATTGTCTGTGGTATTCATGCTGTCACGTTTGCTCAGCCCAGCTATCAAGTCATGTATAAACTAGGGTATTATTACAAGCCATGTGTTTGATGTCCAAACATTGCTGCAGACTAGTGTTAATCCCTTTTGCGAGGTTACCATGACCTGCCGGAAATTAGATTTGGCATAGATGACTGCTCATGTCATTTGACAAAGGCTTGTAATCCTCACACCTAGGTGTTAAAGATTATTCCTACGATCAGAGGGAAGCCCGCAGGGTGAACGGGGCATGTTCTCATCCATCCCCACATGGACAGACAGCAAGAGGACATTGTCCGCTAAGTTTGATTGGATCGGTTCACAGCGACATCCAATCAGAATTTAGATACAGGGTGTGATTACAATTTAAATCCAAATTCTAACTTTGTACCTCACAAACTTAGGATCAGTTACACCTAGACAGACTGCTAAGAAATAGGGCTACTCCAAGAAGCCACTCGTAATTTGGTGGTAAAACTTAGAACAGATTCCAAGTGAAGAAAAGCTTTGAGAAGGTCAGTAAGTTATTTGCTCGATTTTTGCAGAATATTACGGCATCATAATTGTAATTATTTGTAGTATGTATACTTAATTACTGGGATTGTTCAGTATGTAGAATTACCTTTGTAGTGTTTCATTTACATGCGTATTTGAGAAATGGGCTTGAGTATTACATACAGAATTATGTAGATTATTAGCTTGTGTCCAGGATTAATTTGTAATTCGCTATTAGGTTACTTCATAGTCAACCAGTACGTTTATTAATGCGTTATGTTATAATTTAGGCATGCTTGAATTGTTAGTTTGGGAAAATGGTTGAAGTATGTAAGATTAGTTACTATGGATGTATGAATCTATCAGAGCATGGATATTTAAATATTTGTGTACTTTGTATGAGTTGTAATATACAGAAATGCATCTGATTATTGTGATATTGTTTAGTATACTGTAATAGGATTAGGAGTATGTACTGATGTGATGCAATTTATTGATGTACGCATGAGAAGTAATTGATACCATGCTTTTATTATGACGTTTTAATTCAAATTTTCTGTACTTTTACATTTTTATACACATACAATTAAACCCCACCCCTACATGATACTTGGTCATGTAAAATGAAATTCTTGGTTTCACTGCCATTATGTTTCATTGAAAACTAACTTTAATACCATTTATTTGAGCCACTTTAAAATCCTGATTTTTTTAGACAAATAATTTCATTATTATTTAGTCCTTGCTTAAAAGATATCTGAAATCATGTAATGCAATATTTGTTCAAGTTCAAATTGCGCATAAGCATGGACAAATGTATTACATTTAGATAATTAGGAAGATTATTTTAACACGTCAATTCTGATCACACTGTCAATGTCTTGATGTTGTTATGTATATTTTATTTAATTGTTTGTCTGTTAGTTTTAAATTTTTTTTTATTTCATTACATGTTGTAGTGTAGCATTGTTTGCTGGACTTGACCTTGTCCAAAATTGAGTTCATTTCTGCTTGACCTGATTGACTTCTTTTATTTTTTTATTTCATTTATGTAAAGAACTAATAATAACTTTATTATTCTCTATGTGTATGAGCTAATTAACCAAATTATTATTCAAGTAAACATATTGATTTGGGTCAGGGTTTTGGGGATTCCAAAGTGAATTTTATAGGTTATTGTGTTGTAAGTAAACAAGGCTCATTAGATCATTCTAGAAGGTTATTTTCCATTAGGTAAAGGTTGTTTTTAGAAAATGCTAATTTGTGACCTGAGGTCAAACAGAGAACTATATTATCTTGTGACTGTGAGGATTTTACCAGTTGTGCTTTAACATCTAGTACTGTAAGTTGTATTATGCTGTGACCAGTTTGGGCTGAATTTTATTTTCTTCAAATTATTGAATTCAAGTGATTATTTTCTCTGGAAATACAAAAGTGCTCTGACAAAATTCTTGGATAAAGACATTCATTGGAATTTATACTTAATTCAAACCTGGAATAATATTTCTGTTATTCAACAAGAGACTGTTGACACATCAGTACTTTGCAGACCATAACAGACACGTTATTGCCTTCAATTTTGGATTCTTTTGGGACTTGAACTGAGTTTTATTCAGCACTTTTTATTACTAGGACTTGTGTCTTTATTTCTTGGATTATTTTTGGATTTAATTCGCAATACCGTAAGTTTTTTTTTTTTTCATTTTTCACCTTGTATTCTAGGGAAATAAAGTATTTGTTAAATTTTACAAAGCTTGTTGTCTTCACTCTTTTCTGTTACTTATTTTAAGAGCATAGTCTCGTAACAATGTCAAGCTTTACTAATAGAACATACAATAAATAACTCACCATGTAGCAAATGATCCTTCAAATTATTTCAAAAAAATTAAAGCAGCATAATTTATTTCTTGAGTATAACAAACTATTAAAAACTCTAACTACATCTACAAAGTTCTACAAATCTTTAAACTACTTCACACTACACTGACTCATACAAAACAAATTACACTCATATGAAACAAATTACACTTATATGAAACAAATTACACTCATACAAACAAATTACACTCATACAAAACGAATTACACTCATACAAAACAAATTACACTCATACAAAACAAATTACACTCATACAAAAGAAATTACACTGACTCATACAATAAATTACACTGACTCATACAAAACAAATTACAATCATACAAAACAAATTACACTGACTCATACAAAACAAATTACACTGACTCATACAAAACAAATTACTCTGACTCATACGAAACAAATTATGCTGACTCATATGAAACAAATTACACTGACTCATATGAAACAAATTACCCTGACTCATATGAAACAAATTACACTGACTCATACAAAATAAATTATACTGACTCATACAAAACAAATTACACTGACTCATATTAAAAACACTGACTCAAATGAAACAAATTACACTGACTCATACAAAACAAATTACACTAGTCTGGCTCATATAAAACAAATTTACAAATTTAACATTGATAACAAGTAACATAACAAGAATTCCCCACAGGGACTGATGCTCAACTGGCTGAAAAGAATTTCCAGGAATTTAAGATAAGACCAAGCTCTGAAAATATCTCTCATAATGATATTCTTTAGCAACAACAAGAATTTCAAATTAGCTACTGTGGTGGACAGACTGGATGTCAGATTCACACTATCTTCTTTTAGGACCAACAAGACATCATAAGAGGTCTTCTTGTGACAAAAAAACCATGCTGATATGACTTTCTGTTTTGGAAGAGTAATGATAAATAAGAATTTTAAGATGGCTGTCATGAAGGCCATATTGGATATCAGACTGGTACTGTGTACATTTATTACCAGTAAGATATCATAAGAGGCATTTTGGTGAAAGCAAAATTTCAATATTACCAGCCGTCTATGAGATGTAGTGATAGGTTTTCACAACAGCTAATGTCAGCCATATTGAAAGTCATATTGGCACCATTTTCATTCATGGGAAAGAAGTCATTCAGTGATTTGGTTTGGTTTGGTGCTTTACAGCACAGCAGCACAAGCAGGTTATTTAGTGCCAAAGCAATTGGAATAAAGTGCCTTGCCTAAAGACACACCACAGCAGCCAAACCAGGCTGGTTTGATGGTACAGTCTGAACATGCACCCTTTTGGTTGTGAGCCCATCATGCTAACCACTGCAACATTATGGCTCTCCTCATTCAGTGAAAACCCCATGCTGACATGACCATTCATTCTTGAGTAGCAATAACAAGATTCTCAAGATGGCCACTGTGGCAGCCATATTGCATGTGAAAGCAGCACCATTTTTATTTATGACAAACTAGACATCATAAGAAGTTTTCTGGTGAAAATCCATGGCAATTTTGCTTTTTGTTTTGAAGAAGCAGTGATAAAAGTTTTGAGTTGGTCACTGTGATGGTTATAATGGATATATAATGGGGATCATTTTTATTTTGACTAAAGTGATATTATGCCAAGTCTTCTGGTGTAAATCTCCTGTCAATATGACTTTCTGTTATGAAGAAGTAGCAATAACAAGATTTTTTAGATACTGCTGTGGTGGCCATATTGGATGTCAAATCACTTTCCTCCAGGAGCAGGTAGAGGTATCATAATAGGTCTTGTAGTGAAATCCCCATGCTGATATGGCCATCCATTCATTTTCAATATGGCCACTGTGATGGCAGTATTTTCATTTAGGATCAACCAGATAATATCAGAAGTCTTCTGGTGAAAACCATATGTCAATATGATTTTCTGTTCAGAAGCAATGGAAGGACAGACAAAGGAAAACAGACCATCCCATAAGGTCTTCTGGTCTATGACCAGTACAGACAAAAATACAAAATATCACTGCATAGATCATGGTGGCATAACACTTAGGACGCAGTGACTGTGATTGCACTACCATTCAGACAATATTCAAAATCTAGCAAGACAGGTACAATTTTACCATTTTACAATTCTGAGTCAAGTTATACAACTGCAAGGCAATACAGGTAAAACTTTTACCACTTTACAATTCTGTGTCAAGTTAAACAATTCTAATACAATATATTTTAAGATATTATTGGATAATCTTCCATGCATATCACTCTTATTCACCACTCTTAGAGTGAAATAATGTTTTTGTTGGAATGTTGATAAACATAATGCAGTATTGTTGTTTAAAACTCTGGGCATAGTGATTCTGAGAAAATGTATTGTAATCAGTTCAGTTTCATAGGATGCTCTCCAGGACAGTACCAAAGAAAATCAAAATATGTACAACACAAAGGGTTATTGTGAACAAATTTTGTTGTTGCTGGACAAAGAACACGGCTGTGGAACCATGAGAACCCAACAGAACATTTCAGATTTGACTTGACAATTCCAAGAACTGCACTTCTAGCTGATGTTAGTTGACACATTAGAACAGTCACATGACTATCAGAGAGAGGTAAGGAGTAGATCAGAAGGAAAACATCTTGGAAGGCAGAAAAGTATTCAGGCTGAAAGAAAAAGCAAAAAAAGTTGTGATTCTCATTCTCACATTATGCAAAGTAACTGCAATGTCTTAGGATAAGGAATTCTGTTAAAGGATCAAAGAAACATTATAAGTGGACACTTTCATTTAAATGAAGTGCCCTTGCTATCCATTAGTTGACATGTCATTATGAAAGTCAGGCAAAACTTTAAAGCAGAACTATTTGCCAATATTTAAATCTGATTATTCATATGTAGTTTAAAAAAAAAAGGCTGTGATTCTGTGCAAACCATCAATATGTTGTCAAAAACAGTGACATGCCTGCTTGCTAAAACTCTGCCATGAACTGCAACCATTAGTCTCTTTGTTTGTTTGTTTGTTTGTTGCTTTTAATGGCACTTTTACATGTTACTAGCCTTATCAAATGCAGAGGAAATGGGAGTTAAGCATCTCTCCAAGGAAGTCATCCTGAGTTGGCCTTAACAGATGCTAAATGTACACCCCTATGATTATGTGTCTAACATCTGACCAGCTAAGCTACCATGACTACAAGTCAGTGGATAATGTAGTGGAAAACAGCTAGGAGAAAATGTAGGTTACATCAACTGTTTTGCCTTGGAAGTAGTGATGGGTGGAAAGAAGACTTTTCTAAGATTTGCAATGATGACTGCATAATGATTGGACAGTCAATGACACTATCCCTGGATGTACAATATAAGCTACTATGCGTTGTGACAATTAACTTTTTTTTTTTAATGACAATTCACAATTCATATTGGTTAGAAACATTATGAATCTAAACTGTCATGGGTGTTTATTCACAATGGAAGTCTGCAAGCTGATCTTATGATTTCACTATATATGCCTTGCACTTTTTCCTTAGATGGAAATTACTTTGCAAAATGGGGTAATTTTAATTACCATAAATTATTTCCTCGGTGCTATCTCAATCAGCTTTTTGACTTGTGATCAGTGAGAACATGACAACACAGTTAATTTGGTTTGGTGTTTATGGCACAGCAGTACAAGTTATTTTGTGCCAAGGAGTAAAGCATCTTGCCGAAGGACACATCATTGTAGCATGGGTTGATCCGATGGTAGGATTTGATCCTGCACCTCTTTTTGGTCACAAGTTTGGCATGCTAACCACTGTTAGCACTGAAACTCATTTATCCATTGGTTACCTCCTACAACATGATGTAGAGTGCACCCAGTCCAGTCTACATCCTTCTTATAATGTGCAGTAGGGTACACCCAACCTATTTACATCTCTTTAACAACATGCTGTAGAGTGCACCCTGCCCATTATACATCCCTCTTACAACATGCTGTAGAAAGCATCCAGCCCAGTCTACATCTCTCTTACAACATGCTGTAGAGTGCACCCAGTCCATTCTACATCTCTCTTACAACATGCTGTAGAGTACACCCAGCCCAGTCAACATCTCTCTTACAACATGCTGTAGAGTACACCCAGCCCAGTCAACATCTCTCTTACAACATGCTGTAGAGTACATCCAGCCCATTCTACATCCCTCTTACAACATGCTGTAGAGTGCACCCAGCCCAGTCTACATCTCTCTTACAACATGCTGTAGAGTACACCCAGTTCATTCTACATCTCTCTTACAACACGCTGTAGAGTGCACCCAGCCCAGTCTACATCTCTCTTACAACATGCTGTAGAGTGCACCCAGCCAAGTCTAAATCCTTCTTATAACATGCAGTAGGGTACACCCAACCTATTCTTCATCTCTCTTACAACATGCTGTAGAGTGCACCCAGCCCAGTCTTCATCTCTCTTACAACATGCTGTAGAGTGCACCCAGCCCATTCTACATCTCTCTTACAACATGCTGTAGAGTGCACCCAGCCAAGTCTAAATCCTTCTTATAACATGCAGTAGGGTACACCCAACCTATTCTTCATCTCTCTTACAACATGCTGTAGAGTACATCCAGCCCATTCAACATCCCTCTTACAAATTGCTGTAGAGTGCATTCAGCCCATTCTACATTCCTTTTACAACATGATGTAGAGTGCATCCAGCCCATTCTACATCTCTCTTACAACATGCTGTAGAGTGCATCCAGACCATTCTACATCCCTCTTACAACATGCTGTAGAGTACATCCAGACCATTCTACATCTCTCTTACAACATTCTGTAGAGTACATCCAGACCATTCAACATCCCTCTTACAACATGCTGTAGAGTGCACCCAGCCCAGTCTACATCTCTCTTACAACACGCTGTAGAGTGCACCCAGACAAGTCTAAATCCTTCTTATAACATGCAGTAGGGTACACCCAACCTATTCTTCATCTCTCTTACAACATGCTGTAGAGTACATCCAGCCCATTCAACATCCCTCTTACAAATTGCTGTAGAGTGCATTCAGCCCATTCTACATTCCTTTTACAACATGATGTAGAGTGCATCCAGCCCATTCTACATCTCTCTTACAACATGCTGTAGAGTGCATCCAGACCATTCAACATCCCTCTTACAACATGCTGTAGAGTACATCCAGACCATTCAACATCCCTCTTACAACATGCTGTAGAGTGCATCCAGACCATTCTACATCCCTCTTACAACATGCTGTACAGTGCATCCAGACCATTCAACATCCCTCTTACAACATATTGTAGAGTGCACCCAGCCCATTCTACATCTCTCTTACAACATGCTGTAGAGTGCATCCAGACCATTCTACATCCCTCTTACAACATGCTGTAGAGTGCATCCAGACCATTCTACATCCCTCTTACAACATGCTGTAGAGTGCACCCAGCCCAGTCTACATCTCTCTTACAACATGCTGTAGAGTGCATCCAGCCAAGTCTACATCTCTCTTACAACACGCTGTAGAGTGCACCCAGCCAAGTCTAAATCCTTCTTATAACATACAGTAGGGTACACCCAACCTATTCTTCATCTCTCTTACAACATGCTGTAGAGTGCACCCAGCCCAGTCTACATCTCTCTTACAACACGCTGTAGAGTGCACCCAGACCATTCTACATCCCTCTTACAACATGCTGTAGAGTGCACCCAGACCATTCTACATCTCTCTTACAACATGCTGTAGAGTGCATCCAGCCAAGTCTACATCTCTCTTACAACACGCTGTAGAGTGCACCCAGCCAAGTCTAAATCCTTCTTATAACATACAGTAGGGTACACCCAACCTATTCTTCATCTCTCTTACAACATGCTGTAGAGTGCATCCAGCCAAGTCTACATCTCTCTTACAACACGCTGTAGAGTGCACCCAGCCCAGTCTAAATCCTTCTTATAACATACAGTAGGGTACACCCAACCTATTCTTCATCTCTCTTACAACATGCTGTAGAGTGCATCCAGCCAAGTCTACATCTCTCTTACAACACGCTGTAGAGTGCACCCGGCCAAGTCTAAATCCTTCTTATAACATACAGTAGGGTACACCCAACCTATTCTTCATCTCTCTTACAACATGCTGTAGAGTGCACCCAGCCCAGTCTACATCTCTCTTACAACACGCTGTAGAGTGCACCCAGACCATTCTACATCCCTCTTACAACATGCTGTAGAGTGCACCCAGACCATTCTACATCCCTCTTACAACATGCTGTAGAGTGCATCCAGACCATTCTACATCCCTCTTACAACATGCTGTAGAGTGCACCCAGACCATTCTACATCCCTCTTACAACATGCTGTAGAGTACATCCAGACCATTCTACATCCCTCTTACAACATGCTGTACAGTGCATCCAGACCATTCAACATCCCTCTTACAACATGTTGTAGAGTGCATCCAGACCATTCTACATCCCTCTTACAACATGCTGTAGAGTGCATCCAGACCATTCTACATCCCTCTTACAACATGCTGTACAGTGCATCCAGACCATTCAACATCCCTCTTACAACCTATTGTAGAGTGCACCCAGCCCATTCTACATCTCTCTTACAACATATTGTAGAGTGCACCCAGCCCATTCTACATCTCTCTTACAACATGCTGTTGATTGCACCCAGACCATTCTACATCCCTCTTACAACATGCTGTAGAGTGCATCCAGACCATTCAACATCCCTCTTACAACATGCTGTAGAGTGCATCCAGACCATTCTACATCCCTCTTACAACATGCTGTAGAGTGCATCCAGACCATTCTACATCCCTCTTACAACATATTGCAGAGTGCATCCAGCCTATTCTGCATTCCCAGGCCCACACATGCTTACAAAAAAGCAGTTAAATAAAAATCAACAGAGATTTTATATAAATTCTCCAAGGATGAATACACATCAACTAGTTTCTGATTAAAAAAAGGGATCAAGAACTAAAACTGTTTGAAAGGAAAAGTGATTGCTTCATTAAAACAGAAACCATGATCATCTTTGTGTCTGGCAATAATCTGTATGGGTGGTACACTCTCCCTCTTGATTGTTGTACAGAATAAACAAAGTAAAATATACCCTTTAAATACTAAATGCAGATACCTAATAAAAATCTTATACAATACAATAACTTTCCAATAAATACATTATAAAAAAAGTTACAAAACAGAAACAAATACATTTGACTAAATTAAGTAAATGGACAATCATTTTAATTTTATTACACTCAATTATATGTGAGCAAATTATTTTAGTGTTTTCTCAACATTGCTGTTCTGTCAGGTAGCAGCATGACAGCCTTGTTTGCTATATGCTCTTTGTCAGGTAGTAGCTTGACAGCCTTGTTTGCTATATGCTCTTTGT
This sequence comes from Megalonaias nervosa, assembly GCA_016617855.1. NCBI lineage: Eukaryota > Metazoa > Mollusca > Bivalvia > Unionida > Unionidae > Megalonaias > Megalonaias nervosa. The sequence goes on along the minus strand of JAECUM010014961.1, from coordinate 8,553 downwards.
CAGGTAGTAGCTTGACAGCCTTGTTTGCTATATGCTCTTTGTCAGGTAGTAGCTTGACAGCCTTGTTTGCTATTCGCTCTTTGTCAGGTAGTAGCTTGACAGCCTTGTTTGCTATACGCTCTTTGTCAGGTAGTAGCTTGACAGCCTTGTTTGCTATACGCTCTTTGTCAGGTAGTAGCTTGACAGCCTTGTTTGCTATACGCTCTTTGTCAGGTAGTAGCTTGACAGCCTTGTTTGCTATATGCTCTTTGTCAGGTAGTAGCTTGACAGCCTTGTTTGCTATATGCTCTTTGTCAGGTAGTAGCTTGACAGCCTTGTTTGCTATACGCTCTTTGTCAGGTAGTAGCTTGACAGCCTTGTTTGCTATACGCTCTTTGTCAGGTAGTAGCTTGACAGCCTTGCTTGCTATATGCTCTTTGTCAGGTAGTAGCTTGACAGCCTTGTTTGCTATATGCTCTTTGTCAGGTAGTAGCTTGACAGCCTTGTTTGCTATATGCTCTTTGTCAGGTAGACAAGGCCAAGGATACTACAGATGCTGAGTGTGAAAGATCTATTGTCACAAAATGCCGAGGGACACAACATGGTAGTATGAAATATTGTCACAAAATGCCTAGGGACACAACATGGTAGTGTGAAAGATCTACTGTCACAAAATGCAGAGGGACACAACATGTTAGTATGAAATATTGTCACAAAATGCCTAGGGACACAACATGGAAGTGTGAAAGATAAATTGACAAAAAATGCCAAGGGACATAACATGGTAGTATGAAAGATCTATTGGTACAAAATGCCTAGGCACACAACATGGTAGTCTTAAAGATATATTGGCACATAATGTCTAGGGACAAAACATGGTAGTGTGAAAGATATACAGGCACAAAATGTCTAGGGACACATCATGGTAGAGTTAAAGATCTATTCACAAAATACCTAAGGACACGATATGGTAGTGTGAAAGATCTATTTACAAAATGTCTAAAGACACAACATGAGAGTGTGAGAAGTCTATTGGCACAAAATGCCTAGGGACACAACATGGTAGTGTGAAAGATCTATGGACACAAAATGCCTAGGGGCACAACATGGTAGTGTGAAAGATCTATTGTTGTCATAAAATTCCCTGGGACACAACATGGTAATGTGAAAGATCTATTGTCACATAATGCCTAGTGTAGTATGAAACACTCACAAAATGCCTAGGGACACAACATGGAAGTGTGAAAGATCTATTGACACAAAATGCCTAGGGACACAACATGGAAGTGTGAGAAATCTACTGGCACAAAATGCCTAGGGACACAACATGGAAGTGTGAGAAATCTATTGGCACAAAACACCTAGGGACACAACATGGAAGTGTGAGAAATCTATTGGTACAAAACGCCTAGGGACACAACATGGAAGTGTGAAAGATCTCTTGGCACACAATGCCAAGGAACACAACATCGTAGTGTTTAAGATCTACTGACACAAAATGCCTAGGGATATGACATGGTAGCGTGAAAGATCTAATGGCACAAAATGCCTAGGGACACAACATGGTAGTGTGAAAGATCTATTGGTACCAAATGCCTAGGGACACAACATGGTAGTGTGAAAGATCTAATGGCACAAAATGCCTAGGGACACAACATGGTAGCTGACTCTGGCTGATCTGATGGGAGGATTGAAACTCTCACCCCTTCAGTCAAGGGTCCACCATCAGAACACCATGGCTCCACAGCAGTCCTGATAATCCAATTTCTTTGGAAAAGTACCAAGTACTCAAGCACTTGTAATGGAACAGAACATTATTTGTGAGCCTAGAATGAATGATAAATCCTGTATTTCTTTGGGAAACCAAGAATGTGTTCATATGGTGTGGACCCAATATAACTTTAGTGGTAAAATTGGTTTAACACAAAACTCATTGACATTATAACAACTAACCTGACTGGATTGTTAAATTGCTCTTTGTCTAAAAAGTTTACTTGTCATGTTACTGTTAATCTATTCTTTGTCTTAGTAGTTTTACATGCCATTTTAGCAGACTGGAAAACTGCAGCATGTGAGTCCAGTGTTTTGGTTTTTGGTTGTTGTTTTCTAAAGTACACTGCATTTAACATTAATTAAGAAGTTTGTCTTCTGCTTTACATTATTCCATTCTAAAATACACCTGAGTGTTTATCTAACTAAACAGTCAATAGATTATGATGCACAATAAATACTTACATATTCTGATGCTCTGCACAATAACTCATTCAATGCTTCTACTTTACAGTGCTTACCTTATCTACAGTCAACTAGGTAAGATAGTAGTTTCTGTCTAACTTACAACAGAGCAAATAGCAGAAATCCAAATATGGATGTAAATTTAAATGTCACATTATCCTTGATTATTGGAGCCACATTTTCTTGAACTAAATGTGAATCCCATCTAATAACTATGTGAATCCCATCTAATAACTATGTGAATCCAATCTAATGACTATTATGTGAATCATATCTAGTGGCTGTTATGTGAATTGTATCTTAATGAAAATTTGCTTTGCTCTGATAACATATTAGGGGCTTGAAAAATAAGACTGGTTTTTTTAAGAATAATAGAGTAACATTTTCGTTTAAAAATGACTTGTGCTTAGAATAAAGGAATTTGTTATGCAGTGCACCATGGCCTGATTTGTTTCTTTTATTAAGTATTACTAAGACAGGATTTTGAATATAAAGTAAATCACAAAGTATTAAAAATGGAAGGGCCAATCAGAATGTATAGATGCACACAAAGTTCAGGATTAGTAAGTGATTTTACATTAGGAAAGAAGTTACCACATGTAACTTCAAATTAAGAATAATACTAGAAAACAAAATACAATTCTATTAATATGCAAATAATGAATCTAATACAAATTAAATTTAGAATATATAAAAACTTTAGCCATATCTAAATCTGCTACAACACAGCCGGTACACAACTAGTAAAGCTTAATTAGGAAGAAAAAGTCAAGTGCAGTAGATCCTCTTCTATCTGAAAATTGTTTGTAGAAATGATTCTGTGTCAAAAATAATCTGAATAACATTCTGATTTTGAATGTCTCACTTATGTCAAAGTTAGCTGTTCCTACAGCGGAGTTCTGATCATTCAGTAAATGAATAAATTGGGCTTTTGTGCGTTTTGTACAGCAAAACTTTCAGTCAAGAAAAGTGCACAGCAAAAGGGCACACCAAAACAGTCAATCCAGTTTGATCCAATGCTGGGAAGCGAATCCACAGACATCTTTGTCAGCCAAGGTTTCAATATCTTAACCTATCTACACCTTGGTAGATATTTCATTGCTTCATCTTAGCAACATCGATTGGATTTTATGAGTTACCTACCTTAGAATGTAATGCCAACTGAAAAAATAGCATGTAACAGCAGAACATTGTACATAGCCGAAAATGGTGGAGGCAACTGACTTCAAACGGATACTTTGTAAGTTTTAACAACATAAATGACAACATACCAGAGAGAAGACGTTACATCTGTATTTGTGGGAGGGGTGCAGTTATGCAAACATGAACCCACAGTGGAAAACTGCTTAGTTGTGAGTCCATTGCAGCTGTGTGCTCCACTTGTCTCAATGATATAGGAATTGTGTTCAAATTTAAACAACTTGATTTTGATTGGATGCAGTGGCTTGCCCCTGCATCGAATGAAATTCACAGATATAAAGCATTGAAATATCTGAACTATCTGCCAAGGTGTTGATAGGATAACATATTGGAACCTTGGCTAGTGAATATGACCCACACCCTTTTGGTCACAAGTTCTATGCTTTAACCACTGCAATACCACAAATCCATCATTTCAGTTATACAATTTTCTACTGTATTTCTATGCAAAGCATGAAACAGGATAAAAGTTTATATTCATGATTTCAGTTATACAATGTTCCACTGTATTTCTATGCAAAGCATGAAACAGTATACAAGTTTCTATCCATGATTTCAGTTATACAAGGTTCTACTATAATTCTATGCAAAGCATGAGACAGTGTACAATGGCTACAAGTTTCTATTCAAGAACAAAATGTAATCCTATTGGTCACTCGATATTTAAGGTAATAAGCAAATTTGATAAAACCTTGTTATTTTTAATTGCAAATGAAGCCCTCCAGTATAAATACTGAATAATTTAATGAGTGTAGGAATTAATTTTTCAACTTTATTTGACTTCTTTTTGCATTTGGTAACAAATCACTTACAACAAAGGAAAAGGTCTAAGTACCTATTTCATTTCTCATGTGTTCTGTAGATATGTCAAATAAAACGATGTTTGCATGAACATCAGATTAAATAATTAATTGTTTAATTACTTGGAAATTATCTTTCACACTGTACACAGTTTAACTTTTATCAACAAACTACCATATTTGCCAGACTATAAGTCGATTCTTTTTGACTTGAAAGTCAGGTCTTCGTCTTATACTCTGAATTGACTTATATATGGATTATGTCATTGAAATTGCATTGATTTATCTATGGATTACGGTATGCTATTAAAACTGCTCTATAATTGGCAAAATCGCAAACAGGTCACACAGAAGTACCAATTCTTGTTCAATTACTATGTCAATAAATTGTTATAAACTAATATGACTGCTTTTATATTTATAAGTTTTGTCATTTAGTTTGCATTCTGTATGTGTTTTCTTATTTCTCAAACATGAAATAAAAGAAAACAATTATCGGTAAAAAAAAATTCACCAGGATGCATAGCACACTTATGGTCTATACTCTACAGCGTACTGTACCAATTCAAAGCATATTGTTGTTCCTAAAAAAGATGTGAAATAATTTTGTTCTATTCATCCTTTTTAACCATACCTCATTCTTCCTGATCACATTTTAGCCACTGGTCTATTGATATTTGATTTTCCAGTATACTGTTTGACACACACTAACAATCACTGGTATAGCTTTTTCATTGCTATAATTGATTCTACAAAGGGATGTAATCCATATTAACTCGAGTGTTCTATAATTATTTATAAAATACCATAGATTATGCTTTCTACTTAATCCCCCAAATCATGTCTGTAATTGTATTTTACAAATTTTCCCAAATAAATATGGTTTAAACTAAACTAAAATTCAGATATATAGATGGAATACTCATAGATCATCAATGATCTGTTTTTAATTTTGCATTTCAGTTTAAAGCAAATTGTAATGTCAACACATCACCTGTATTCATTCTTAACCAGCTGTCATTTCGGTGTCTCTCTTTGATTATACCGGTAGCTGATAAATTGGACTTTGGTTTCCAACAATAATCAAAGCCAGTTACCGCAATTGTTTAAACTCTGATATTGGCTTTGGCTACTGGTACTAGTTACCATATTGCCGGTACCCCATTGTTCTTTATCATTAATCCGCATCAATTATGCTATTGGTTTTCAATATTGAGAGGATTAAGAACCACAGGAAATTATACCTACTTCCTTCTCTGGATGTAAATAATGAATTTATCCATGGGCATTGTTTTCATTGCTATAGTACTGGTACATTTTAATGAGTTAGGCATGTTTTGATCAATCTTTTCAGTCATAATCATTGATATAAATGTCCAAGGACAAAATTATACAACTTATCTCACAATACCTCCCATCAAATCACTCACATCGAGTTGGTAGATTTTTCCTCACAAAGAAGCCTCTCCTCATTATGGATTCTATGCGTGCACACATCAGTGCTGAGACAAAGGTGAAGACTGAACCAAGAAGATGTTGTTAGGCATCATCCCAGGTGGTATGACTAAGTTATTACAACCATTAGACATTTCCGTTAATCGCTATTTCAAAGCTGAGCTTTGAAAGTTGTAGGAACATTGGTTGATGGCAGGTGAGCACAGCTTCACAAACATGGGACGTATGCGGCGCGCTACATATTCCCAGGTTGCACATTGGGTTAAAAATGCATGGGACAGGGTTCCTCAATCGGCTATTGTGAATGGCTTTGCTAAAGCAGAAATTGTCAGTGGGATAGAGAAACCAGATGAGGATGATGAGATGGAGACAGACAATAATGAGAACATTTCCAATGATTTGAGCCCTGAGATAGCCGCCATTCTTCATTCTGATATGGAAGACAAAGACGGATTTTTCAGATACTGGAGATGATTAAGTGAACACTTAATCATTATTTTCTTACAGTTCTACTACAAGTAATAAAATGAATTACAACATGGATGTGATTTCAATTATAATTGACATGTTAAATAATATGTATTATAAAACTGTTCATTTGTGTAAATTTGATACAGCATTTCATAGATATGTTAAAGTATAATAAAAAGTATTTTTATTTATTTTTCATTTGTAACTTTCTGTTTTCTGTCTCTTAACTTTTTTCACATTTCTGATTTCCCTGTGGATAGCCTCATTTCCCTATTGTTGATTTCCCTATGGATAGCCTCATTTCCCTATTGTTAGCCTCACTGATTTTATCTCACCTGTTATAGGACTCACTGTACTAATTCAGTTCCCATAGTAAACCTAAGCAAACACCATCATATTAAAAATTCAATAACTTAAAATTTTTCAGTGCCCATGATCAAACCTACATTTATCAGTATAGATGAAACCTGGATGCCAGCTTCTGTGTAGAGGAAAGGATATGAGCCGTGGCATTTTCTGGACCTGCATGTGTTTGAAACATGTGCTTTCAATTCTGCACCAAAGAGTCAGTTGCTAAGTTTAGTAATGAGTGTTCCAAACTCAAGACTGTTAAAAGACTGGAATTCCATCAATAAAACAATGTCTCTATTTTTTTTCAATTACAACTTGGATAAGCTCTCAAAAGATTCTTTTTCCTAAAACAAAACTTACATTATTAACCATTCCTGGCCAGCCAAACCCATATCTACTCTATTTTATGTTCACCCATTGCCAGGATGATTCCCATTTTTTCATACCATTAGTACCGTGTGTCCTTGAATCTTGCACTCAGATTGATGTTATGTATATTTAATTTAATTATTTGTTTGTTGGTTTTGATTTTTTTTATTCCATTACATGCTATTTATAAGGTAACTTTGTTTACTGGATTTGACATTTCTCCAGAAATTCAGTTCAGTTCTGTTTGACCTGACTGTTATAATAAATGAAACACTGTTTCCAGTTTCTGACCTTGATTCAGAAACAGTGGCAGATCTGGTAAACAACTTTTCATTTTTTTTAATTCCTTCCCAGAGTATGAACCATTGGTTTCAGTCAAGGCCATACTGGGAGTACACGATGTTAGGAATGTAAAAAGCTTCTATTTTGTTCTGGAAGGGTGACCATATGACCCTCATTCTGGAATCTGTTTTGCATCTTAAACTTGTGTACAATCTGTTGTCTTTACAGAATTTGTTCATTTCAGGCTCTAAACCCCTGACACTTAAAGGTGTTTTGTTGTGATCAGTTTGAGTTGAAATTTTATTTTATGGAATTCAATTAATTCTTTTCCTTGGAAATACATAAGTGATTCTTACAGAATTCTTGGACAAAGACATTCATTGATATTTATTCGGAATTCAAAACTGGAATATTATTTTCTGTGAATCAACAAGGAACTGTTGATACATCTATACTTTGAAGGTTACAACAGACATCGTCTTCTAATTTGGATTTCATCAGGTCTCGATTCATTCAGGACTTTTTAATAATAGGACTTCTATTTTTTAATTCTTGGATTAATTTTGGATTTGATTCACAAAACCGTAAGTTCTTTTTCTCATTTTTATATTGGTTTTCTAGGGAAATAAATTATTTGTTAAATTTTATAAAGCTTGTTGTCTTCACTCTTTTCTGTTATGTTTTGTAAAAGCCTAGACATGTAACACTGGTTTCAACCAGAATTATCAGGTTAAAGCTTTAGACCTTTATAATTAACATGTACATAGCATGCACAGCCATGTGGCTCTTGTTGCAATGGATATCATAATTAAAACAAGCATAGACTGTTTATTCAGCTGTGTCAATTGATAATGGAATATAGCAGTGCCTTGTACTGGAGTAAAATCACAACTGTCTGGTAACTGTACTATATGGATTATAATTGTCCTGAACTCTCTCTCTCTCTCTCCAAATCAAACCTGAACAAGCAGGTTAGCATCGATGATGTAATTTCACGATTGCCGGTAATATGGAATATCATATAGTGATAACATTAATATTCATGAAACCGGGAGTTACTATAGTGTAGAAAACGAAGCCAAGGCATTGAACTGGCCTCGTCTTATACTCCGAATCAACTTATATATGGATGAAGGATGGAATAGTTACAAAATTAGTGAATTCGACTTAAACAACACATCGACTTATAGGCCAGCAAATATGGTAAAATAAACCTAATCTGGGTGGAAAGAAAAAACAACAAAGCAGTCAAAAACTTCAATTGGACAAATAAAAACAATCCCATATCCAAGTATGAATTACTGAGCATAGAAATAACACTGTACAAGTTTGTTACTGTTTCAAGATTGCTTTTTTCACATCACATGTAATTTTTCTATTTTCCAAATTTACTGAAAATACAAATAAACAA
>JAECUM010014960.1:0-55542 GCA_016617855.1 Megalonaias nervosa | reverse complement strand
ACCAGTCTTAGAATATCAAACATTTGGTTCAGGATATGAAAATTGTAATCATTAATTGCTTGGTGATGTAACAGGACACCACTTTTGCTATTTTAATAAAGATTGTGAGCTACGTTAGATGACTCTCCAAATGAATAATCATTGACTTGAAAGATTTATGTCAAAAGAATTTTTTGATTTTCTTGGTTTGTATTTTTTCTTGGATGATATTCTTTACTTTGGTGATTTATATTTTCACATCCTTTGTTACATCCAGAAAAGGATTTTTCTTTCAAATTTGATGTTTTTAAAGTCACCACAGCCTCATTGCATCATCCAATACAAGTAATGTACAGAGGTTAATTTTTTTCCTTCATCCATTTTTTTGTTTAAAGAAATATGATATTGAACCCACTTACTTATCATGTCATTACTCCATCACAGTGAACAATATGCCCTTTAGAGAATGTTTTTACTCATTGATTGCATGTGACAACTTACTTTTCACTGTTAGGAAATCATTCTTAGCCTAATATTAAAAAGTGTTACTTAAACTTTACATCTAATGAATACATAACAATGGACACAAAGGAAATGTTATCCAGCAGGAATAGAGGCTGGAAAAACTATAGTTACTCATTTATAACCATACAACAGTGATTGGAAAAAAAGATTGTGGTTATAAGAAAGAATTGATTCTAAACAAGAATTACTGTTTACAAGCTGGAAAATCTGTCTTTTAAAAATTAGAACTGCTAATAATGTTGTGGAGGTTCAGGATGTCGTATACAGTGTCTTTTATTTTTCTCATGTGAGGTTGGCATATCCTTCGTAACTTAGAAATAGTGTATTAATCAGCTTCATTAAAGTTTGAACAAAATTGATTTCATATTTGTTTTCAGCACAAGTGAATAAACACATGCCAAGGACTTTCGGAGATGGAGTCATCCACGAATCCCACATTGATGCTATGGTTTGGGATGATGTGCCTCTTCATGAATTGAAGAAGGAAAAATTGTCAGATGAGGAAGTACAGATTGGAAAGCTTATTGCAGATAATCTTGTAGCAGATGGAGCAACTTTGCAGATGGGTATACATTGACATAAAACTTTAAACACACATTCATCCCATGGTCTGTTTAGTCCTAACTTTTCAGACATTTCAGTGTGGCAGCCACAGAAGCTAATTTCAAAATCTTATCATTACTTCTGAATGGATGGTCATATAAAACATGGACTTTCTCAGAAAGATTTCTTTTGATGTCTAGTTGGTCCTAAATAAAAATGGTGCCAGTCTGATATCCATTGTGGCTGCAATGGCAGCCATCTTTAAAATCTTATCACTACTACTTTTGAATGGAAAGTCGTATCAATCTAGAGTTTTCACCAGAATACTTCTTATGATATATAGCTTTTACCAGAATATGGTTCTGCTCTGACTTGCAATATGGCCACCACAGTGGCCAACTTGAAAATCTTATTAGTGATTCTCCTGAATGGATGGTTGCATCAACATTTTGTTTTTAGTAAAAGATTTTTTATGATGACTAGGTCCTAAACGAAAATGAAAATGCAGATCTGATGTCTAGTATGGCTGCCATGACAGTCTACTTGATAATCATAGTATCAATATTCCTTCTGAACAGAAAATCATATTGACATGGGGTTTTAACCAGAAGATTTGCTATGATTTTCTGGTTGGTCCTACATGAAAATAAATGGTTCCACTCGGACAGACAATATTGTCATCACATCAGCTGTGTAGAAAATAATGGTATCGCTACTTCTCCTAAATGAAAAGTCTTATCAGCATGAGTCTTTCACCAGAAGACTTCTTATATTTGTCTAGTTTGACCTGAATGAACATGATGCTGATCTGCCATCCAACATAGCCACCATGGCTGCCATCTTATCACTATTTCTCCAGAACTGATTGTCTAAGACATAGACTTTTCACTAGAAGACTTCTATGAGGTGTCCTGCAGATAACCGATATGGCTGCCACAGTGAACGTATTGAAAGTTTTGTCATTAATTCATTTCACCAGATGTCTTCTAACAGTGCTTATTTTGTTCTAAATAAAATTGGTGCAGATTATACATACAGTATGGCTGCCACAGAAGCTGATTTTTCGATCAAGAATATCTGAAATGGTTTCAACACTCAGCAGTTAGAAAAGGAAATGGTCTTATTTTATTCCAGTATGCTCCCTGGTCATATTAATATTGGTAAAGTAAGCTCTGCTACCTCCTAAATCCAGCCAGAGAGACAGAAATCATCTTTTCCATCTTTATAATATTGACCAAGGGCATTGACACTTGTCCATTACGTCCTCTTGCCACTGTCAGGTGGTACTAGTTTTAAGCTTTCACTCTGGAGCTATCTACCTAGGAAAAATTTTGTAAGAAGAGTTAAATAATCATTTTCTATGTCAGGAATAGATGTCATGGATCACATGACTGTTGGTTGTACTGCTGTCAGGTTTGGAGAGTGGGTTATCTTTCATATAAGGATTAAAGAATTTCTTCCCTTAAAGGATGCCTGGAAGATAGGTAGGATGTTTAGCATTTCCAGCTCCCATTACCTATTCTCCTGATGTTTATGTGATCAGGGAACATATTCTATGGAGAGAACAAATTTTTCCTTAAATTTTGTTTGTCCAAGAATACTTACCTGTTCATAGTACTTTAAAACCCTCCAAACCTCCCTGCATTCTAGTTTTTTTCAGGGTTCCCACGCTACCGGGAAATTTTAATTTTTTTCCTGACCATGAAAAGTCCTTGAAAATTGCAAATATTGACGAAAGTCAGGGGGAAGACCCAGAATTTTCTGCCACCACTTGACACCCGAAATAATTACATAATAGAGTTGTATCGAAACTGATCGCAAGTTAAATTTATCGAGTTCTAACCAGAATATTTTGAGGTTGCAGTATGGATCATTTTGGTTCTTGCCATAATCATATTTGCTGATTCAATCCAAATGCTCAGTGCATTAGATTTGTCTAGTAGAGTTTTATTTTCACAATCAGCTCAATATCCATATCTTTCCTTTCATGGAAGGTGTGAAAACCAGTCTAGCATCACAAGAGGCCAACATGATGGTGGCCATGCTAACTTAAGCGTTGTTAAATTGAGTCATACCTGCATGAAATTGGTAAGAAAATTACTTATTTTCTCAGAAATTGCGAGCATTAAAATCGTTATGTCATTAATCTGCTGAAAGACAAGATAAAACTACGGCGTCGATGAAATGTGACCTGGTATTTGCAATTTGCATTGCTAGCCACATGAGTAGACAAATCTCAACCCACTTTTTCAAATGTTGTAGAAAGAAAATTAAAAATATTAAATGAAAGTCGTATACTGGTTATAATAAAAAATACAAAAACAAAAGAACACAAATTCTCCATATTTATTCCGAGAACAACTTCCGGAGTTTTGTTGTATCACGTGACTACCACTTTGACATGTGCTCTCTGCTTGATGAATCAGACTGACCAGATTGTTGAGACAGCGACAAGCTTCTTATCGTTGTTCTTAAAATAAATATGTTGAGAATTATATGTTCTTTCTGGTTTTTACAAAAGGTATCTGACTTTTCATTTAATATAATTGAATTTTTGTACAACAACATTAAAATGGAGTTTGTTTATTGATATCACGTGACTATTGGACTTCTGATGTCATCGTTTGAGATTTGTGAAGTCATGTTCCTAGTAATGCAAATGGCGAGTACCAGGTCAGGTTTCATCTATGCCATAGTTTCATCTTGTCTGTCAGCAGATTAAAGACATAACGATTATAATACTTGCCAATTCTGAGAAAATAAATCATTTTCCTATCGATTTCATGAAGGTATGAGTTGATATGACATAAGTATAAATTTGCTAGGCCTGCTGGTAAGCAACTACCATATGCCGCTACAGCACGGTGGAGGCAAATTCCAAATTGTCGATATGCAATTGCTATGACCCCACACCCCAACATAAATGTCCAAATGTGAAAAATAGGATGGGAATATTCAGAGGAAACCTGGATTAGAAACGGACTGCTGTTTGTTTTAAGCTAAATTTGTTGTCCAAAATGTCGAATCTCAGAGTTAAATTTTTTTGCAAAACTATTACATAGTGACATTTAGCATGAAGCATTGGTTTCAGATCTTGAATAGAACACAGGAGAAATGAGAAATTGTTGTCCCTTGTATTATATATTAAAAAACTATATGAGCCCCTGTATCAATACAGGTTTGGGGACTAGTTTATCAAATTACAAGACAAGCTGATTTTACAGAAAATTCAGTCCTTGTTTATAAAACAATATATAAATTTTTAAGGTCTTCTGTCAAAATTTAAATCAACCCTTTTGTAAATGTTTTTAAATGATGGATTTTTTAACCAAATCATCTTGAGGAGATTAGATTGTTCAAAAAATCTTGTTTGGGATTTTATTAGCAGATAAATTCAGGGTTATACTCTTTTCGTTACAAGAAGAGATTCTAATTCTTTGCATTTATTGTTTTTTTTTATACTGTAATAGGAAATGTTTACTTTGTATAAAATGTGTATATATTGCTGTAGAATTCTTTAGAATTAAAGGTTTGAAAGGAAACAAAACTAATTTTTGTTCATTATGTTGTTCCCACTTAGCAACATAATGCAGGTCAGCGAAGTTAAGTTAGAATTTGTATTCTGTACATTGAAATGACATTACACGCCAATTTATAGGAATATAATCAAGCTTGTATCATGTGATACATTTTGTGGTTTTGTACATGATCATCTTTCTGACTTGGATGTTTTGCAGAGTCTTGGAAAAGAAAGAGCTTTAGATTTGGAAAATGCATGTTTTATAATCTAATATGTTCTTTAATTCCATTCAGTAAAGGTCATATGTGAACCTTGAAAAAAATTAATTTCACCCTGGAAAAACCTTGGAAATGACCTGGAAATTTATCTTTAGAAAAGTGTGGGAACCATGTTTTTTCTGCACTTAAAACTAGTGCTGGTATAACGGTACCAATTGTACAACCCCAGGTGGGCGGAGCTTAAGGTGTAGGGAACATTGCATTCAGAAATAAACCACAAAACTAGCTGTGATTGGTGCATTATGTAAGGGTTGTACTTTCTGTTAGGCTTAAAAAAATGTTGAGCCTCTTGGCAACATGTGAGATTATGTTAATTCATAACTATATCACATTTTGTATTTTTATGATTTTTTTAAAATGTGGTACACATGACTGAAAATGTGTCTGGTGTAACTAGATAACTCTTACCCCTGTCTAGTTCCAGCAGAGTTATCTCTCTTAAATGCAATGGAGTACCTGGTTCTGTCCTTGTCAAATTGACAATCTAACATTGTTCTCTGTGACAGTGGGTGACATGCATGCTGAGGTAGGATAGAAAGTATATTTATTTCACAAAACATTAGCATTGAGGTCTATGGAAAAACAATTGGTACCGTGATACCTAAAGGGAAGAGCAGCCTCCCAGTGTATCCATAGAAACACATACATGTGGGCGGCATTTATGAACTGTACTAGTTAGATGTAGGAAAACAAATGGATGCTGAACATTTCTAGTCAAATAGTGACAGTCTTTTAAGAATAAAATGTATGAAATCTTCAGAAAATAGCACAAGTTGACTTTGGATGGTGGCTTTTGATAACTATAGCTATGACAGACATATACTTGTATTGCCTGAAGGCTTTATGTATGTGTAGGCAGCTCTCAGATTGGCATATATGCAACAAAATAAGTTATGTAAACATAATATAGTTGATTTTGGCCAAATATTGACTATTTTACCTGCAAAACATGATAAATCATGTATAAAAAGAACCAACAAAAAAACCCCACTATCTTGGTTTTGTAAGGCATGCTATAAACCAAGATAGAGAACACTCTAGGTTCACTTGTAAATAGATCACTTGTATCATATAGGATAATCTGGTATGAGTAATTTTAGGTAATTTATTAAAGACATTGTATTCCTTCCCACTTTGATTTTAATTGTCCTGCTCTAATTGTCCATTTTTGTACACTTTTTCCTGCCTTGAAATGGTTCATGCAGTTTATTTAGATAAGTTCTCTGGCATTCCCTTTGTTGAAGTAGCAGGGAATACCAACAGACAAAAACAGTTTCTTTAAGTCAGCATTTCCTATTGACACTTGTATAAGCCCGATTATAACCTACTATTGACTTTCAATTAATTATATTTATTTCTGTCCAGCTCTTCTTGTGGAATTTCCATATTAGGTCAAACATTGAGTGATCACCATATTAGTCACATATTGTCCATTCCTTCCATTCAAGTCCACACTGTTCTTCAAACTTTGCATCCCATCGCAAGAATTCAAATTGGCATGGGATCATATCTGCATGTTTATGGAAGTCTGCACTCCACATGACGGCTTTGTAGAGAACATGAACTATTTGAAATAAAAATGCTGTTTCATGTCAGTAAGCAAAATTACATCACTCTTGAGGTCTCCACTACATACAAAAGCTTGGAATTTAGGTTCTCACTTATCAATAATGTATTTTTGGATAATTTAATTGCATTGAAGTTAATACATGTGTTCATGAACTCATCTATATTACATGGATAATATATTGGAGGAAATAAAAATACCACACCTTATGAATATCATTCAGTTATCTCCCTTACACCAGATATAACATTTCAAAAAATAAAAACTCACATTTTCAGTGATTGGTTATGAAAATAAAGAGAAGATTTGTGAAGTATTATATTAGCTCTCAGTCTTGATGCAAATGTAAGTAGAAGCAATTTAATAATTTCTCACAGGAAAGTTTACAAGTTTAAAAACTGATAAAGTATGTTTTGCTTGGTTTAGGTATTTTTCTGCTCAACTGAAAGAACATTATTGTTAATTTCTTATGTAGAAGAAATATAAACTATATGCATCTATATTATCTAAATTATTCACCCTTTAATATTAGATGGGAATGAACACCACTTCACCTGAAATTTTGGTGCATGTAAGGGATGTTATAGCACAGGTGCCTTCGGACTGTCCTTGGACCTATGGGGCACTGCCCCCATATATTTGTCCAAGGTAAGGTCATCAAACTTTCACTTCTCATTTTTCTCATTGCTGCTTTTGTCTCCTTTAATTCCTTTATCATAAGCTACATCTCCCTTTTAGATACACACCTTCCTCCTGTTTTTAACTCCATTTGGCTCATTATACTTATTGTTTATCTTTGGCATTTTTCTATATTTTATTCCCCAAATTTCACCCCCAAATCCAATATAACTACTTAGAAGCTGTGATCTACTATATTTGGTGACAGATTGGCTTATTGCATCAATTTTATTCACTACACAAAGGAGCGAAGCTTTTTATTTGTATTACAAAGAGGATGGGTAAGTTGACCGTGGTGTGAGGACTGGGGGTTAGTGACCTCATGTATCTGCAGACAGTGTAAAGTGTTGAAAGCTTGTACTTTATAACAAGATTGGGTCATGTCCACCTGTCTCTGATGTTAAGTTCTGCATCTACCAAACAAATATAAAGTCCATTGTTTTAGGTTAATTGTACCTTTTGAAGTACAAGAGGTTCATACTATTTGGTATATTGACCTTTGACCTAGTTATTACATAATATGATATGATGTGATTTATCCCATATCACCCATGTGAACTTCAATAAGTGCTGATGTGAATAAAATACAAGTCCTAGTTGAAACAAGTTATTTTATTCCCAAAATGTAGTTTGGTAGTAAAGCACAAATATGAAAACAGCAGCTGAAATACTTCAAAGACCATTACATACACATTTAATATAAGACACAGCTTGGTACCTCATAAAATTGTTTTTGACAAGCGAGACTAAGTACACTTGTTACTTGTACAGTCCCAAGCTATATCACAGATTATTGAAAAAATTAAGGTTGGCTTTAGGTATAACGGTACCAATTGTACAACCCCAGGTGGGCGGAGCTTAAGGTGTAGGGAACATTGCATTCAGAAATAAACCACAAAACTAGCTGTGATTGGTGCATTATGTAAGGGTTGTACTTTCTGTTAGGCTTAAAAAAATGTTGAGCCTCTTGGCAACATGTGAGATTATGTTAATTCATAACTATATCACATTTTGTATTTTTTATGATTTTTTAAAATGTGGTACACATGACTGAAAATGTGTCTGGTGTAACTAGATAACTCTTACCCCTGTCTAGTTCCAGCAGAGTTATCTCTCTTAAATGCAATGGAGTACCTGGTTCTGTCCTTGTCAAATTGACAATCTAACATTGTTCTCTGTGACAGTGGGTGACATGCATGCTGAGGTAGGATAGAAAGTATATTTATTTCACAAAACATTAGCATTGAGGTCTATGGAAAAACAATTGGTACCGTGATACCTGCTACCTGGCAGTGGAAAGAGGAGATAATGGGCAAGAGTTATTGCCCTTGGTCTACAAACTTACATAGATGGAAAAGATAATTTCGGCATATTGGGAGGGCTGGAGTTTATTTTCCTAATATTAACCTGATCAGGTAAGTATTCTTGGAGAAGCATGAATTACTGACAATTTGCTAGCTTGATTCCCAGGAAATTCTTTTCAGACTGTAGAGTCAGTATTTTCAAGTTACTCTTGTTTTTAGTTTATGATCATGTGCAAAAATATTAAGAACCCATCATTAATAAGAAATTCAGAAGATCTGTGTGGCTGTCATTATTAAATTAGCATGCATTCCACCTTTTTGCATAAAAGTGTCGTACACTACTATAATAATTATATTTTTCTAAATTAAAGGGATGTTTGTGTGATCACAAAATAGGTAGAGCTGGTACTGCAAAAATTTTGTACCATGGTATACAGCAGTATTTCTGAATATACTGTGATATGTACCATGGTACACCACAGTTATATCAGGGACTTACAATTTAATGTTCTGTCTGTCAGTAGTTTGAAAATTATCATGCTGATTTATAGCAAAATATCACCGTATTATATCCATTCTATTGTTTGGAAAAAATTAACTATGAGACAAAAGAAAATAAATATCTTCGCTGAAAAGAAATTCGCACACACATCACCCTCAGAAAATTAAATTGTCAGTACCTTATAACAGATGAATCTTATATGTGTTGACATTAGAGAGCATGTTGATAAAAACAGGAAGTGTTGACACTGAAGCCTACAGTTTACTAGCTACAGTATTGATATAATAGGCAGGAAAAAGAGATGTGAAATATGTCAATCTACCATAACAGCTATGTCGACAAGCATTTCTGTGAGAACCTAATTAAATGCCAACCTTGTTTTGATATGTATATGTAATTTAATTGCTTGTTTCTTAGTTTTAAATTTTTTTTATTTTATTTTATTTCATTACATGTTATTGTAATGATAACTTTATTTACTGGATTTGACATTTTCCCAGAAAATTCAGTTCAGTTCTGTTTGAACTGATAAACAGGCTGTAGTAGAAACATTGTATCTTTTGCTGGCCTAGATTCATAACTAGTGTCAGGTTTGGAGTAAACACTTTTTTTTTATTCAATCTTATAGTAAGATTCATTCAGTAGAATCAGAGCCGTACATAGCGTACGTGATAATCGGCATGTAATGTTTCTGTGCTGCTATGAGAAAGTGATCATGTGACCCCCATCCAGGAATCTGTTTTACGTCTTAATACTATATAGACGTTATCTTGAGAAGAAATAGCCAGTTGTGCTTGAAACCTTTGAAGCTCAAAGGTGTCTTTGTTGTGACCAGTTTGAGTTGAATTTTTCTGTTTTTTGGAATTAATAATTTATTTTCCCTGGAAATTACTAGTGCTCATCAGAATTCTTGGACAAAGATATTTATTGAAAATTATTCGGAATTCCAAACTGGAATATTATTCTTGGTGATTCAGCAAATAACTGTTGACACATCAGGACAAAGCAGGTTATCGAAGACATCATTGCCTTCCATCTTGAAATTTCATCGGGATTTGAACTGTGATTCATTTAGGACTTTTCATTGATAGGACTTATATTTTTAATTTTTTGGATTAATTTTGGATTAGATGCATAAACCGTAAGTCCTTTTCCTTACTTTTACCTTTTTTTTGTAGGGAAATAAATTATTTTGTTAAATTTTATAAAGCTTGTTGGCTTCACTCTTTTTCTTTGTTACTTTTATACGAGTCTAGACACGTAACAAAGAAAATTGGGGGCTCGTCCGGGATTTATGAATTTTGGCTAAAATATTTCAAAAAATTGTTTTTTGAAATTTAAATTCCCCTAGTTTTCAGAATTTTTTAAATCCCAAGTATTATTTCACATTTTGTTTGAAATCTTTAGTGACATCAACAGGCTTTTCACAATGTCATCAAAAGTGAGATCTTTCTTTCAAATCCTACCTAGGAACAGTTGGATTGTTTGAAAAAAGATGAATTGCTTGAACTTGCCAGAAAATGTGATCTTTCTGAGGCAAAGCTTCTTTAACGAAGCAAGAAATAAAAAAACATTTTGATCCAGTATTTGGTAGAAAAGAATGTTTTGGATAAAAGTGTTTTGGTTTTGATCATTAAGTCTGTATCAGACTCTGACATAAAAGTAAAGGAATTAAAATTAAAATACAAAATGGAATTAGAGTTAAGGAAGCTGGAACTTCAGAAAGATAAAGAAGAAAAACAAATGCAGTTGCAGTTGGAGAAAGAGAAAGAACAAATGCATTTACAGAAAGAAGAAAAACAAATGCTATTGGTAAAAGAGGAGAGAGAGAAACAAATGCAGTTGCAATTTGAGAAAGAGGAGAGAGAGAGACAGAAAGAGGAGAAACATGCAAATGCATTTACAAGTGGAGAAAGAGGAGAGAGAGAGACAGAAAGAAGAAAAACAAATGCTGTTGGAGAAAGAGGAGAGAGAAAAACAAATGCAAATGCAATTAGATGAGGAGAGAGAGAGGCAGATGCAAAGAGAGAAGGATGAAGGGAATTTCAAATTAGGTTAAAAGAATTAGAGCTGGCAAGTGAAAGGCACATTCCCACTTCACATACAAATTCAAATTTTGATCTTACTAAGAATATTAGGTTAGTGCCCCCCTTCAGAGAAAAAGAAGTAGACAAATATTTTCCTCGCTTTGAAAAAGTTGCAGAAAATTTGAAATGGAGCATTGGACTCAATTACTACAATGTATACTAATTGGTAAAGCTAGTGATATTTACCATTCAATGTCAGTACAGCAAAGTGCTGACTATTATCTGGTAAAGGAATGCATCTTAAAGGGTTATGAGTTAGTCCCTGAGGCTTATCGGCAAAAATTCAGGAACTATAGAAAAGAAGCTGGACAAACTCACATCGAATTTGCAAGAGAAAAAGAGCAGTTATTTGATAGGTGGTGCTTAGCCAAGAAAGTTGATCAAGATTATGAAAGTCTCAAACAACTTGTATTACTTGAAGAGTTCAAGAACTGTGTCCATAGTGACATTAACTCTTATCTTGACGAGCATAAGATTGAAACCTTGGAAAATGCTGCTTGTGCTGCTGACGAGTATTTCTTGACTCATGAAGTTCCTTTTGTAGGCAGGTCTTACACTCAGTAGTCTTCTGGTAAGAAGGTATTTCAATCTAATACGAGCCCTTCTAAAACTCAATCTGGCACAACTTTTAAAAATCAAGCCTCTGATAAGCTTGACCAAAATCCTTGTCTCTTCCTACGTGTACCTATTGCAAGAAGAAAGAACACGTTATTTCTGATTGCTTCAGATTGAAATATAAGCATCAGAATCAAGACAGACTTATCCCAAATGCTCTTATTTCTAAGAGGTCAAGGTCATGGTCATGTATTGAAAGCAATACATTTGTTGGGTCTAATAAACCCTGATTTTATTATGGAGAATTATAAACCATTCATGTCGAAGGGTTCTATATCACTCTTGGGTGATTTGGCCAATCCTATCCCTATTAAAATTTTAAGGGAGCTTCTCAGAGTCTTTTATTATCAGGTACTTTGCCTTTTACTGAAAAGTCTTCTTCTAATGAGAGTGTTCTTATTCAGGGAGTAGGGTGCTACTTTATTAATGTTCCTCTCCATTGTGTAAATTTGTCATCAGACTTAGTCTCAGGACCTGTGACAGTTGGAATAGTGAATTCTTTACCTGTTCAAGGCATTCATTTATTACTAGGCAACAACCTAGCTGGAGATAAGGGGTTGTGGTTAATCCACTTGTAACTGACAAGCCTTGTTTGGATCAGAAAGTTGATCTATTGAAAAAGAATTCCCTGATTTATACCCAGCTTGTGCAGTTACTAGTGCTTTGGCAAAGAAAGCTCTTGAGAACGATAGTAATAAGGAAAGTATTCCTATAGCTGACACATGTATTGGTCAGGCTTTTGATGAGGTCTCTTTTACTCCTTGTTTGGATCATTCAAAAGGTATTGATCACAGTGATCCTCTTTTAACTACTCATTCTCTTTATTCTAATGATAGTGACAAATGACAATCACTTGTCGTCGAACAGGAAACTGAAGCCACTGAAGTACCTGTCTGTTATTTCATTAAAAATGGAATTCTTATGAGAAAATGGAGGCCTGAGGTATCTGCTGGTGACGAGTGGTCAGTGAACTATTAGATTGTAGTTTCAAAATCTTACAGACAGGAAATAGTCCTTTTTCTTATTTTTACCTTGTTTTTCTAGGGAAATAAATTAGTTTGTTAAATTTTATAAAGCTTGTTGGCTTCACTCTTTTCTTTGTTACTTTTGTACGAGCCTAGACACATAACAGATATCTGACTTGAGGAAGTATTTAATGTATTGTTGCACTGAATTACAAGCTGACCTCCTTTGTATTATCATGTTAATTATGTCTTTTATATCAAATAAAGGGGGTGGAATAAAAGAAAAGAGGCATGCAAATCGTACTTGTGTAAGAGCTAGTGACCTCAGTCATGCGTCACATCAACTAATTTCATTTGATCAAACACTTCATAAATATTATGGGGTACCTATTATAATTTAACTTGCATCTTAAATTAGCCTACCAATTCACAAATGTGATCGAAGATAGCAAGGCAACCAAGCAAAATGAAATAAATAGTTGTGTTTCACAGATACAGTTAACTGTGGAGAAGTGAGTTTCAGAGTTTGTAGTTAACTTAAAATTCCTGAATTGGCACTCGGAAATTCCTTAAGAATGAGAAGTTTCACTATTACTTGCAATGAAATCACTTCATCATTATTTTACTAATAGAACAATTTTAAAATATTGAGTTTCAGTGTTGATAAAGGAATCTTGTTTGATTGTGCATTGAATGAACAACTAGTCTGGTTTCCTGTTTCATTTGCTCCAGCATTGCATTCCAGTTAGTATATAAAGCAGGGAACCAGACTAATCAACAACAACAAAAGCAGTAATGTAATACAGAATGTTTTCATATACACTTGAATGTTGTTGAAAAAAGTTAGAATAATCTTAAGATCTTTCAGAGGTTGGGCATCTTGGAAATGAAGGTAATTTATACAGAAAAAAGAACAACTTTGTAAGAAAAGACTCTTTATTGACAATTATTCCCAGCATAATTATAAAATGAGTATTCAACCATTGAAAAGCCTAGCTGCCTACCCACCCACCCCCAGTTTTCTTGATGTCCAGCAGTGATGGCATCACTTATTGTTTTGGAGGTCCCTCAGTAACTAGTGCACTAGCTTATAGCTGTCTCTGTTTTTGGACCCTGTTGTGCACGAGTTATTGAGGGAGAGATGTTCCAAAGCACCAGTACAGTGAAAAAGTAGTGTGGTATGCACCACCAAAAACAAATATCATGGTAAACTGGTATACTGGTAATACCACATGCCTCTAATGGTAGGGTTCTATTTTTAGTAAGTACATAAGCTTCCTTATACAGGTACTTATATTACACATTAAGATAAAGCACCTAATTGAAACAACACAGAAAGATACCATATTCATATCGAATTCATATGTGCTTGACATCTTTGTATTAAAAAAAAAATCACCTGTCAAACGGAATATAGGGAAATAGTCAGACTGGCTCATTAACCACATAGATGGGGCTTTGATTTCTACAACAGATCACATTGTAGTGGAAAGTTCCTCAAAACCAAAACCTTAGTATGCTGGAATCCCCTCCACCCAAATTTTGTTTTAAGTCCCAAATATTTCCTTTGTTATTGTCATACCCCTCAACTCTGCATATCAAAACAAATTTCAATCCCAGATTTAAATTTGATGCTTTTTAAAGACCCACAAAACCAAAACTCAGTTTAAACTTGAGAATATAGTTGTCATTTCTCAAACATGTTGATCTTCCAATTTGAGACTTGTACAGAAGAACAGCCTTTCAGTAATTAAACAAGCTTCTATACCAACAATTTGTATTCAAAAAATAATTGAGAATTTTTTTGGGGATAGACTGTACATAAAAAAAATGGTTCAAAAAATGACGTAAAGAACAGTAATAGAAATTGAGGTGTAGCTTGATATCGCTTTCCCGATAGCAGCCATGACTTGATTTTGTCAACATTGTGATCTTTTGCTAAGATTTTTAAAAGTCATTCATGTGGAGGTATATTATGGTCTGTTTCATAGACAGGATTTTGTCTAGTTCTGATTATTTTAGACTAGAAAATGTCCCATTGCAGAATTTTTTACAGTACCTTTTGTCTTGGCTGCCTCAGTATAGCAAAAGGTAAGTATGACTTTTGGGGTGGCAGCAAGGCAATATCAGCTTTAAAATTCTGTGTTAGAGTTTCATGTTTAAGATTTTTAAACTAATCAGAGACTGTGTGGATACATCGATGCTCTACATTCTACAGAACTCAGTCATTCACAGTACCATAGTCTTGTGTCCTCCATACAAGGATGGATCTATATTCCAAGACATTTGTACATACTTTGTATCCTCTCTTATATGTCAAGTCCAACTGTAAACTGCACAGACCTAGATTTGCCATTGTATAATGCACTGGCAGATCTGAGTCTTTGTAGTTTGCTAGGAGTAATCAGTAGAACAAACAAGATAGACCCTGATCTGCAAGCACATTATGCTATTGCAGATCTGGATCTTTGTTTGCAGTTTAACTTGACTTATAAATGAGTATATATGATGTCTTAGGGAGTTAATTGAAAGGCTGGGGGTTTGATACCTGCCCGAGACAGCCTATGTCGGCTATTTGGTGTGACCCTGGGAAAGCCAGTTAATTCCCATTTCCTTTGCATGATATAGTCATTTATGTGTTGAAAGTGTTGTTAAAACACAGCCACCAACATAAACTGATACATCTATAGACATCCTCAGTCTCCCTCATGAGCTTGCAGACTTTTTCTGCCTTGTTTGTGAATGGCATGACTTATGCTATGGTGTAACTGGCGACATAGGAAACAACATTATTAAGGTCCTGTGTTAAATTGTAAACTATTCTGTACAAGTTGTTGTTATTCAGCTAAAGTTTAGGTATAATATATTACCAGAAACTTAAAGTTTGTACTCTTACATGCCAGTATTCCAGGTGTCTTGCCTTCATGTAAAAGCTACGTCACAACTCACTTGTCTGTTCACAGGCAGCACTTGTTTATTTTGGTATCGTGTACTTGGCAATGATTCCATGTTAGATCAGTAACCATTTTTTTTTCATTACACAATTGACCTTTGGTTCAAATTAGCGTTATTGTTTCTTCCCATGGATCATATAAAATCAATGTGCCCTTAATTTCTGTTAACTTTCTTATTTGCAAGGTATTGGCTCAATCCCTGATGCCGTATTGGCCCAGCTGGGTAACCATAAGAATCTGGGCATCCATTCAGAGATGTTTAGTGATGGTGTCGTGGACCTTGTGGAGAAAGGTGCCGTCACTAATTCAGAGAAGTCTATACAAACTGGCAAGATTGTCAGCAGCTTTTCCGTCGGGACAAATAAACTTTATAATTTCATGAACAATAATCCATTTGTAGGTAAGCAAATCTAATTCACTGTACAGTTATTATATGTGCTTTTTTATCATTCTTTAAATTGAAAATTGTAAATTTTCTAGTTTTAAAGCAGTTTTGGTCTACGAGTCTGTCAGTCCATTTATCCATCCATCCTTCAGTCCATCCATCACTACAACATCATTACTTTGGTTAACGTTTGCATTTATTTTAGTTTGCCAAACACATTTGCCAGCTATCATGTAATGAGGAAATAGTTATGTAGATGACTTGTTAACCGTGTGAACACAGCTGGATCAGTTTTTTTTGTGTTTCATGCTTCAGTGATTTCAGTTTAAGTTTTGCAATTAGCTTAGTTTCTCAAGTATTTATCCTTGTAGAGTCATCTATATATGTAGATGTGTCATAAGGACTAGGAACAGTAAACCAGTCTAACTAAAGTATGCCTTTGCCTGTAGAATCATGTCCTTTCATCTAGAGATACATCATAAGGACTGAAGAAAAGTGAACCATTCTGACTAAAGTATGCTTTGTATTCCTAGCATGCTGACATTGGCTGATTTTTAAAAAATAATTTGTTCATGTTTTATATAT
Organism: Megalonaias nervosa; assembly: GCA_016617855.1. Taxonomy (NCBI): domain Eukaryota; kingdom Metazoa; phylum Mollusca; class Bivalvia; order Unionida; family Unionidae; genus Megalonaias; species Megalonaias nervosa. The sequence goes on along the minus strand of JAECUM010014960.1, from coordinate 39,055 downwards.
ATATATATATATATATATATATATATATATATATATATATATATAGTGAAAATGCTCAATAACGAAATCATAGTGTGCCAGAATTTCCTCAACCCACATTTGTTTTTAGTCCTGTTTATTTCCTTTAGTAGTATCATATTTTCCCCAGTAAACTGAAACCCTTCATCTCAGAATACCTAAACAAATTTTGATCCCAGACGAGGTTAACATGATGCTTGACATGCACACTGACACAGATCAGGGTTGACAATAGGCTAGTATGAAGTCATTGCACCATACAAAAAAGCCAGCTTCTAAGGTGAATTATTATATAAATGCTTTTTGATAAGCCATTGAAGAAAGACTGTGTGTATCTGCTTATTATTTAATTGTGATTGATCCTATTCATTTGTATATGTGATCAACAGAACATTGTTTTATTGTTTTTTTAAATTAAATGTCAGGGCTTTATTATCCAGGCACGTGGCCTCGCTTTTGATGCAGTATTAAAAATATTACATGAGTCTACAACAAGATTGCAGCTCAAATCGTGTTCCGATTACATTTGTCATAAGTGAAGTATCATTACACTTCTGATCCATTTGATAATCCTGATTTAATAATAATCTGTGTTTACTTACTCCTACACGAGAAATATAGCAAATATAGATTCTGGAACTACATTGCTAAGAATCTCAATCAGTACAAACTACTATATATTTTGGCTACTGCAAATGAATTCAAATTAATGTCCCATGTTAGGAGAATAAATGGTGTAAAAACAAGTGATGAGTAAAATTAGCAACCACAGCTGATTTTTCATTGTCATTTAATTGCTTTTAAAACACTGTTAAATTATAGATCTCATCTCAAGCAGCATAGAACAGTTTACATTTTGAAAATATCTCTACTAGAAGTAAACTTATGACATTTTAAAGTTGCCAATTTTCTATCAATTTGCTCACCTTTTTCCTTATAATAATATTGTCACACGTGATAAATCCATGGCACCAGAAAAAAAGGAAATTTGACATGATGTAATTTTGTTATTTTTAATGATAAATTCATAAAACTTTCCAGCTTTATGTAAAACAACATGCTGGACTCGTATTTGCCATTATTGAAGATGTACGTTTACAACAGGGAAAGTTATTTCAAGAAAAATCTCACCAATATTTAAATTTTGTTTGTAATATTTTGTGTGCTAACACACACAGCAACATGTTAATATATGGTGTTAAATCAAAAATGTTTCTTTTCTCCACAGCAAAACTATTCAAATAGAAATTTTAATAAAGTTAATGCTGGTAACTATGTATCAAATCCAAGGCTTTACTAATCATGGATTATGCATAAAATTTCAAGTTTAATTATTGTCATGGTAATTGGAAAATCTCGTATTTTACTTCCTACTTTAATATAAATGTCATCATTCGGTTGAAATAATTGAGTTGTAAATTGTTTTCATTGTTGATGAAACACATCTTAGTCTGTAAAGTAGTTCTTCACACATCATTTAAAAGAATTTTTTTGGTATTGTTTAAATGATTTGAACGAGAAAACTAAATTCGATGTTAACTGCGATATCGCATGGTTATGAAGAATGGTCGTCTCGACAAATTCTCAAAAGACGATCACTTTTAAAATAAAAGAATATATGATAAAACTCGATTTAGAACCTTGTATTTATTAGCCACAGGTTGTAGACACTGTATTATGGATATTTACTAATCGATATGGCATTGAACTATTGGTTACAAACATTTGTTTACTAACATCGTAATATATTCAAGATGGCGTCCATAGCACATGCTCAGCGAAGTACAAAAACTCAAAAGTCCTTACCTAGCAAAATCCGGCACCCTAAATCTCTTTTGTGACAGATGTTTTATACATGAAATTAAAGATGAGAATATGTACAATCTAATGACATGTGAAGAATGTTTGTAAACTTCGATTATCGCGTACGATCCGCACTTGAATTTGCATCACTATATCTTCACCATGGCTTGTGATATTTTAATTCTTCAAATTCCGCACTAACCATCATTCAATTTTCTGATTGGCTGGAAATTTTCATGAATATTCATAGTAATTAACCCGGTCGCATAATTTTCCAAATGAACCGCACGTTACACACAGGTCAAGGCAGTATTGATTTTGTGCGGGAAGCGTAAATTACCTGTAGTTTACTTTTCAACCTGCGATAAAGTGTAAATCCAAATAAATAACACTAACAAGTAATACATATTTAGAAAGATAATTTTATTGGCTTTTATTTCATATATATTTTGTATCAGTCTTTAATACAGAAAGTTACTAACATATGGAAAAAGTGCAGTGACCATGTAAAACTGGGACAATTCTAAGGGATATATGCCCTGCACTGGGGTTGCTAGTAAAATGCAATATTTTTTAACCAGTTGAATTAATGTAATAATTCTGCCTCAGACTGAATGGACTTACCATCAAGCATCACATTATCATCAGGCATGGCCTTATCAGTAAAATATGTTATAACTGTACAACGGGAATGGGCTTATCATCAGATAAATACAGTATATCTGTACTAGGGGAATAGGGGAATAGGCTTGTCATCAAATAAATACAGTACAACATTATAAGGGGAATGGTCTTATCTTCAGTCCTGGGCTTGTCATTACATACATGCAATATAGCTGTATGAGAGGAATGGGCTTACCATTACTTTATACATGTAGAATGTTTCAGAGCTGACTACAGTATTAAGATTGGATTTCAGTCACATTGTCAGACAGCTTAACCCACTAATTTATGACAAGCATTTTAATAATGGTTTCTTTGCCTTGTAGAAATGTGTGATGTGGCCTTCACAAACAGTACCTCTGTTATCTGCCAGAATCCCAAGGTCACAGCTATAAACTCCTGTATTGAAGTGGATCTGTCAGGTCAGGTGTGTGCTGATTCCATTGGAGAGAGAATATATTCCGGTAATTTTATTCACATAGTTTCCAGTCTTTGTGGACCAGTTGGGGTGGATATGCATACGTGCCTACCATTATGAAATAATCATTATGCTTTTTCTCACCTAATTATGTCGTATGCTTGCATGTATATGGATGACACTTATTTGGAACATTTAAAAAGAAAAAGATAAGGCAAGAAAAGTGGTGTTTGCCATTTTTATTATCATCTCTTTAATACCATGCATATAAATTTGAGATTGTTCTAGAAGAGTGCCGTATAAGAATAGCGTAAAGTTGTCCATCCTAGACCTTCATGTTCTTTCCTTATTTTCTATTTATAGCAGATTTCCTAAACGCGCAAACTTTTGTCTCACAGATTCGTTATATTTTGATTGTATATTTAGGTAGCAGACCAGTCTATACTTTAGAATAAATGATGCTAGATGGATGTTATGTGAATGAATGATAAATGTTAGAGGAGAGATGTCTTTTTAAATTTGAATACATGTCAGACCAGAAAAAGGACAAATCACAAGCACCAGACAAATTTAAAAAGAGGAATATGAGTGATGTAATACAGCACTTGGATTGAGCATATCGTCATGCTCATTGGAGAATTTGTGAACTTCATGATCATTCAACTAAAGTTTGACATGTACATTAATTAAAGTGAATGTTGAATATAATAATTTGTCAGTGTGTTTTGTGTTTGTATTCTGGTACTATCCACATGAATTTTGCCAAGTTGTGACAAGAATTTTTAACCAGCTGCAGTCCAGACTAGTAGCAAAAATAAATCTAAATTTTTCATAAAGTTTTCTGTAATTATGGCATTCAGTATGTAGATAACACTATTTATGCTCCAATTACGCTTCTTGTTTTTTTCCCACTTACATTAGCATAATTATTCATATACCTGTCTAGTGTTGGCATATCTGGATATGGTGGGTTCCCCCAGTTAGCTCCCTCATTTATGTCGGTTTGGCAGGACAGGTGTATACTGTTTCAATTGACGTGTTTATCCACGTGGGCATAACGCTTTTTGTAACTGTCAGTTGGTAGTTTGAGGGGGGGGGGGGCTATATGCATAGCTGCAACCCGCATGATTTTGGCAAGAATTTCATGACTTTCTACTGCAATTCACGGATCCATGCCACATGCAAAAAAATCACGAATTCCCAAATTCTCATTTATTTTAAATTTTCCTGTTAAGTGCTAGTCATGATATCGGTAGTTGCCAAAACGGTCTGGTACTGCTAGTCATGACATTAGTAGAACTATAGCCGATTTGTACAGTTGGCCCGGTAGCACACATTATAGCATATTTTAATCTATATATATAAGAGTAGTTTTGTAAATGCTTTTAAAAGAAACCGGGGCCTAGCTGGAAATTTTCTCCATGTATGAGCCGCCAACACTGATTTGAATTACTGTTCGGCATTGCATCTTGAAAACGTCTTCTCCACCAAGGAAAAAGAAATGTATTGCACAAAAATTGAAGTTTAGTTTGAAATATACCAAACATTGGCCGTGCATTCAGCCATCAAATATATATACATTATCCTTTTTGCACACTGTGTGTCACAAATTTTAGCATTGGGAATAGTGACAGGGACGATGTGAGGAAGCACATTGGTAACAAAAAGCACATAGAGGTTGGGAAACTACATGAAGACAGCTTTTTTGAGTGTTGGAATTTTTGAGTTTAAAAGATTAGCATATATCGTAATTTGCTTGAGTTCAGTTTTCCGCGCTTGCGCCAACACCACTAATCGTTCACCGTTCAACGTTTCATCTTCTAGATTACATTTAATAACATTTTGTTATTAAGCTACACTGCAGTTAAAATGTGTTCACCTCCAAGGAAAATGATTTGTATTCCACAAAAAGTAACGTATAGATTGGAGTACACCAAAATTTGGCCTAGCATTCAGCCATCAAACATGGATGTACATTATGCTTTTTGTGCAGTAGTGTGCCGCGAATTTTACAATTGGGAATGTGCACAAGGGCTGGTATTGTTGCTTACAATTTATCTGTCATATATGTACCATGTAGTAATATTATTATATAGTACTTATATGACAGATAAATTGTAAGCAACGATACGAGCCCCAGTGGGCATGTGGCAGAACAATGTGAAAAAGCACACTGCTATAACACCCCAAGCAGATTTCAGTTTTGGAGTACTTTAAGCCACCTACTCAAGTCCTGCATGCTACCAGTGCTGAAGCATTGTTTGTGAGCTTTCTTGTTGAACATAACCTGTCTTTCTCAGTTGGAGATCAGCAACAGTGACAGTGAAAAATTATTTCCTATTGTGAGGAAAAATAAGACAAACTTTAATGCCTCCTTAGGTGCTGCAAATTTGCAACAATTTTAGTCACCAAGATTAACCAGCAGGCAAAAAGCCTGAACTGTTTTGAAAACAAATTTACCATAGCCTGATTAAGGATGTTCAAGACTGCCACAGCATCATATCACGACAAATAGCGTAAAGTTTGTGTATCTCAGTAAATGTGGCTGCAAATAAAGTAGTACATGTAATCAGTGTACATAATATGTTTTAGTTTTATTTTGGGATTTTCATATAATGCAGTACTGACCATCAGAGGGGATGGAGTTAGTGTCATAATATTACTTTTCACTAATTGCGTTCAAAATTCACTATTTTTTTATCCCACTTTTCACTAATTGCGAGTCAGGAGAGTTGGCAGCTCTGTATATGATGGATTGCAGCAAATAATTCCAGCATATTGGTGAATTGGACAGGACATTGAGTTAACTGATTCCATTGTAGATATAAAAAAAAGATACTTATTCAGTATATCCACATAAGTATCGCAACTTACAAGTGTTTTTATCTTTAGTATTATATATATATATATATATATATATATATATATATACACACACACACACACACTCTCTTTAAGGCAAAAACTTACCTGGAATCAAACATATTATCTTCATATTAAGTGTTTTAATTGGGGGCAGGGGAATTTAGGCTTCTGTTTTACATTTTTTGTCTTTCTTTTTTTGCAGTAAAAGAGTGGTCAGAGCTGATTTAAATATGGTACACAATATAACTTTAGCATATGTGGAAGAGAGTTGAAATAGATTTAAAATTATTCTCATTTTTTTCCACAGGGTTTGGTGGCCAGATTGACTTTATCAGAGGAGCCGCTCTGAGTATGGATGGAAAAGGAAAACCAATCATAGCAATGCCCTCCACTACCTCGAGGGGAGAAACCAAGATTGTTCCTACACTGAAGGCAGGTCAGTAATCGCATACATGAACTAAAGAATAGTTTTGCAGTGCTGATTTTGCCCACATTTATAAAAGTGAGACATTTTTTATTAACATTGGATGTCAAACTTTAGATTTTATTTTACTCAACCATGTGATGGAAATCATGGAGATTTTTAATCCTTTTCATGTCTTGGTGTGGTTGTCACAGTTTGCTTATCTTGGGTCATTTGTCAATAAATGAGTTGATTACCTAATTATCTGTATATGTATGCAGCTCTAATTAGAGTAATTGCTCTCATTTTCTGGTTAAGGATTTTTGCCTGTGAAGCTTAGGGATTATTTTTCTGATGGCATTGTTGTTATCATAGGCATTATGTTTTTATCTCAACCACTCATAAATGAGAAGAACTTGTGGGATAGCCTTTTGTCTGTCCTTAGTCATATCCATCATTTTTTACAATATTTTATCACTGAGTCATATCCAGCATTTTTTTACAATGTTTTATCACTGTTTCTTCTAGGGGCCCCGAGTGGCCGAGTAGTCTAAAGCGCTGTCCGTTACGGATCACTGCCATCTCACCTCTGTCTGCGTGGGTTCGAGTCTAGGATTCGGCGAATGTGGATATGTGAGAAAGCTTGCCAGTAGCTTCTCGTGGGTCGGTGGTTCTTTCCGGGGATTTCCTGGTTTCTTCCTCCACCATTAATACTGGCCGCCATGTATAGCCTATCGTGTGCTGAAAAATGGCGTTAAGCCCCACAACAACAACAACAACAACAACAACTGTTTCTTCTAAACTATTTGGTGGAATGACTGAAAATTTGTTAAAGCTATGTTAAAAATTCAACACACATACACACACACACACACACCTCAAGGTCTAGTCTCTAGAAAATTCAGGATGGGGATTTTTAGTAAAGTCTTGGTCCTTAAAAGAAAATGGTGTTTAGGTGACACCCAAAATGGTCACCACTTATCCATCTTGAAAACCTTTATTGCTACAAAACAAAAAGGGTCATATCGACATTAGGTTTTCAGCAGAAGACTTTGTATGATGTCTAAATGAAATTGGAGCCAGTCTGACCCCAGTATAGCTGCCTTGGTGACCATATTGAAACTGTTGGTTGTCACTACTCTAACTTCTTATGATGCCTCTTTGGTCCTAAATAAAAATTATGCCAATATAATATGGAATATGGCCACCATGGCAGCCATCTTGAAAATCTTATTGCTATTCTTCCTGTGTGTATGATCATACCAACATGGGATTTTCACAAAAAGAATTCTAAGTTGGTATTAAAAGAATACGGTGCTGAACTTGCATCCAGTATGCCAACCATCATGATCATCAAGAATATCTGAGATCAGTTAAAAAGAAGAAAAAGTCATATCTTGGATTCATGGCAATTCTCTTCAACCATTAGACCATCAGTGCCTTCAAAGGACTTTTGCTGAATTTTGCAGAGTCTGACAACATCATACTTCATATTGGAGGTTACTACTCACTGTATGCATAAATTGGTAACTGTGACCTATATTTCACACTGGATTAAATATGCCAAGCTTCTGTTTCCATCGTGTGTATCATCAAGGTACTTGACATGTATATTCAGTCTGGACAGCACTATTCATGCTAACTAATTTTTTACATTGCACCAATTACATTAAGCTTTTCCATCTAGTCTAGTTTCTTAGATGCTGTTGTGTGTACAGTCACGAAATTGAGTAGTGTATGTTTGTTAGGGATATTAATGAATCTAGCAAGCTACATTCACCTTGACCTACTTGGCTTATTCAAGTGACTGTGCCAATTTTTAGATTATGCCATGGTAGAGCCAGCAAGACATAGCATTCTGTGGAATTCTCATCTTATGCTCTAATGATCATAGACCAGTAGAACTTGTGGGAATATGTTTTATCTCTATCAGTTAGCATAAGTTTCTCATCACTACACCTCCTTAGCTACATGGAGGATTGCCATGAAATTTTGCACACATATTAATCCCATTCTGATCCTAAATGAAAAGGGTTCTGCTCTGACATTTGATCAATACTCATCCAGAATGAATGGTCATATCAAAATGGGAGTTTTTACTAAAAGACTTCTTATGATGTCTAGTTGGTTCTAAATGAAAATGGTGCAGATCTAACATTCAATATGACCACAGCATCTTTAAAATCTTGTTTACCTCCTATGGTCATATCAACATGGGATTTTCATTTCAAGCCTTCTTAAGATGTCTAGTTGTTCTTATATAAAAATGGTGCTGATCTGATATCCAATATGACCTCCATGGCAACCATCTTTAAAATCTCATTTTTGCATCTCCTCCTGAGCAGAAAGTCATATTGACATAGGGTTTTCACCAAAATACTTCTTATGATGTCCAGATAGTCAGAAATGAGAAGGACACAGATCTGACCTACAGAGTATCTGTCGCAGTGGCCATCTTGAATATTTTGTTTATGGAACCCCTCCTGTACGTAAAGTCAAATTGACATTGGGCTTTTCACCAAAAAAACTTATATTAGGTCTAGTTGGTCCAAAACAAAAATAGTGCTGTTTTGATGTCCAGTATGGCCACTCCAGCAGGTATCTTGAAAATCTTGCTGCTGTCACCACTCCTCCTGAATTGAAAGTCTCTTGTTTAAGTCTTGTTAGAATGATATATGGAGTGTGATACATGAGTGCTCAGTTAAAAATGAACAGAACGATTTTTCATCTTTTGTGAGTCGTGACAATCACAAGATTTAAATTTAAAAATTTTCATGTATTTTTAAATCAGCCAGATGCAATATATTTTATCACACTATTAAAAGTACTGATTTTTTAAAATAATAACTGAAACCAAAAATAGTACAGTAAAATGACTTTCATGTACATTTTTATGCTTTTGTACATCCACTATGACTTTGTGTTGTGTGACATGACATTATTTTTGATACTGTGAAAAGTTAGTATTTGTGTGTAATATGGAGAAATATGATATAGATTTATTTCTTAAAAAACATTAATATTTTCATAATGTCTATTTTCAGGAAGTGGAGTTGTCACCACAAGGGCACATGTACATTATGTTGTGACAGAATTTGGGATTGCCTATTTGTTTGGTAAAAGCATGCGACAGCGAGCTTACGAATTGATCAAGATTTCCCATCCAAGTCACAGAGAAAGCCTGGAAAAGGGTGCATTTAAACAACTGAAATGTATGCCTTCACCATAAGAATGAATTTCCTTTGTTCACTTGAGATTACACTTACAAAATCAAGGAGGAAGAAACTTGTGGAGTGTATAAATATATTAATATAGATCTAAGAGCCATATGAGTATGAGCTGTTTTACTGTGCTAACTTGACTGAACAGTTTCAGAAACATGAATACCGTATTGGATTGAATACTTACCAACACATGCCTTACTATGTACACATCCTTCATTTTTATGCTGTACCATGATAGAGGTAGTGGCATATAGTGTTAAATTTTGCATTTAGATCATTTCAGATATTGTGGTGGGTAACTGTGTTCCATGAACATTTTTCTGATTTGTCAGATCTCCAAAATCTTTCTGTTCTAGACTGGCCTTATGGCCTCCTGTATCAAGGTTTTCATGGAACTTTCCACTATGCATATCGGATGTCTTGTTAATTATGTTAGCATTTAAACTTATTGTTTAAATCAGTCTCAAAAATGACTCTAGTATACAGTTTAATGAACATAGCAGGAGAGACAATGCATCTCCAAAGTGGAGAGTTCCCAAATAAAGTCAAAGAAGTTAACCTGCCTAGTATGGTGGGGACATTAGTTATGATGTTTATTACTGTGAGTCTTAAGTTGTAGGTATTAAATTTAGCTACATGACACAATTTTAATCTCACTGTGCAGATACAGAGTTTAATCTTTAACTGGAGGCTACTACCACTAGTTTTCCAAAACAAAATCAAATGTTGCAGGCTCAATTGAATTTCATTATTTCTTATTCTTTGAAAAGGTCTAACAATGTTTTATTAACCCATCTCTACCCAGGGTCATAAAAAAAAAACAACTTTATGCTGTCTGAATGTTAACTTAATAAATAATTAAGTTATTAAACATAATAATTGATGTTATTAAACTTTTTTTAATTGAAATTATTAAACATAAAAATTTAAGCTATTAAACATAATAATTGAAGTTATTAAACATAATAGTTGAAATTATTAAACCATAATAATTGCAGACAATATCATTTCATATACAGCTTCATATTGTTGGTTGTAATAGATCTAGGCCTTTTAAGTAGTAGATGCAAAGTGCATTTCATTGGAGCAAATATATATAGTGAAACCTTCCTCTGCAGATACCTCCAAATAAAATGCACCTGCTGATAAAGGACAGTTGTATATTCTCACAAATTTACTCACATATTTCATCTTAATATGAAAGCAACCTGTCCAACAAGATATAATTTTGAGGTCACCTGTGTGTCATTTGTAAACTAGTTTCACTTAAAGAAGAATGAATTTCCCCCTGTACTTGACTATTGAATTTCTCCCTGAACTTTACTATTGAATTTCTCCCAGTACTTAATTGTTGAATTTCTCCCAGTACATTACCGTTTAATTTTTCCCTTGAATATTTAAATTCTCCTTGTACTTATCAATTGATATATTTTTTTTCCCTTAATTTCTGATTATTACTGGTAATTTTGAACAATAACAGCAGTATAGTACCGTGTCTATATGATTTTTATTTTGAAAAGTAAACTTGGATATCTTTCCAGCGTCTTCAAACAGTACCACCTTATCACAATGATTTTGCAAACGGATGCGGAAGATGCTATTGTATGAAGTGAAATAAAATGTGTGGAGGTTGATTTGTTTGTAAATATCACAGTTAAGTGTTTATGAATGTTAAACCTTATTTTTTATATTTTATAAGTTTCACTCCAAAGACTTTTGGAAGTTATATGCAACACATATTTACATGACTATATCCAAGTTTTAAAAAACAAACATACACATTTTTGTGATAACCTTAGTAAATTGACTCGCATATTTCATCTCAGTATGAAAACCACCTGTCTGAACAGACATAATTTTGCGGTCACCTGATTATCATTTGTAATCTAGTTTCACTTTAATATTGAATTTTTCCCAGTACTTGACCATTGAATTTCTCCGAGTACATTACCACTGAATTTTTCCCTCGAATATTTAGATTCTCCCTGTACTTATCAATTAATATATTTTTTTCCCCTTAATTTCTGATTATTACTGATAATTTTGAACAATAACAGTAGCTGTAGTACAGTGTTTATGTGATTTTTCATTTTGAAAGTTTAAAAAAAAACAACACATTTTTGGGATAACCTTAGGTAATTGTTAGGCATTTGTAATATATATATATATGTATATGTATATGTATATGTGTATATATATATATATATATATATATATATATATATATATATATATATATATATGAAACAAAATAATTGAATCTCACTATGATATATGATTATGATATATTTGAATGTTTTTTATTTTTCAGCCAGTTTTTTCAAAGAAAGCTTAAAATTGATCTACATAGTTATCAGACTTGTAACATTCTAAAGGCAACAAAATGTTAACATTAAAATCATTTTTTTAATGGTGATATAATTGGTTTAACAAGGAATAGTGTTGCCATTACATCCCTCTTTACATTATACATTAGGGGGCCCCGAGTGGCCGAGTGGTCTAAAGCGTTCTCCGTTACGGATCACTGCCATCTCACCTCTGTCTGCGTGGGTTCGAGTCTGGATTCGGCGAATGTGGATATGTGAGAAAGCTTGCCAGTAGCTTCTCGTGGGTCGGTGGTTCTTTCCGGGGATTTCCCGGTTTCTTCCTCCACCATTAATACTGGCCGCCATGTATAGCCTATCGTGTGCTGAAAAATGGCGTTAAGCCCCACAACAACAACAACAACAACATTATACATTACTCTTACGTAAACAGGCAAATATTGTTTATATGAAAAAATTGAAAACTGAAGTGATACAAGCAAATAGCAGTCAGTGCCTTTACCATTAAACTTTCGTGTCATAAATGATAAGAAACTTTAAGTCTCACCAGTGGAACATAATTTTTTCATATCTTGCCTTAAGTTAGATAAAACTCCAGGGGTAGGTAATTTCTGTGTAATTATATGTCACTCTTGCATAAACAGGCAAATATCTTTTATATAAAAAAATAGAAAAATCAATAGGTACAAGCAAATAGCAGCCCGGTGCCTTTACCATCAAACATTTTGTGTCATAAAAGAATAACAAACTTCAAGTCTCACCAATGGAACATAATTTTTTAAAATTTTGTCACATCTAGCCTTACGTTTGATAAAACTCTTAGGGTAGGTAATTTCTATGTAAATAGATGTCAAGGACAACAATTATGGAACATCTGCTGGAGTCTTAGTCTATGGTATATATATATATATATATATATATATATATATATATATATATGCTAGAAAAAATAAATTTATGGTCATTGTGTGGAAAGATAAATCATCCTTGTTTTGACTTAGAGGGATTTTAACTCCTCAAAAACTTTTTACATCCTTTCTTTTCTTATTGTACCTAAAGTTGAAAGAGTTTCTGATGGTAGTAACTTAGTACAATTATGTCAAGGGATATGAATTTTAACTTTCATAGGAAATGAATGAGACCCTAGTGTTGTTACCATTGTTGTCATTTTAATATCTGGTGGTAGTACTTAAACCAAATAGAATCATTTCCATCAAATCACTCCCTAATCATAATTGCTAAAGTGGTTTCTGTAGAAACATTGTATAATTTTGTTCTTCATCCTGTTGAAGGACATAAAGGTTGAGACATAAAAACTGTAATTAGTATGTAGGTTAATTGGAATAATATTGGTAATTGCTTTATGATCATCAAATATCAGTGTCAATCCAGTTTTGTTCTATGCCTGCCTGTCCATCAGTATTCTAAATACTTTGATTGGAGAATTACATCAAAATCACATTAATCAGGAAGATTATTTGTGTAAGTAATTCTCCAATCTTTTTCCTGGCACCAGTCATTGCATTAGAGAAGATTTTTGAAGCCTTAAATAAACTGAAAGATTTTTTGAGCATTAAAAAATAAAAATTCAGCTATTTTGACTGTTTAGTTTTCGTGCCTAATTTTTGCTAAGGATATTTTTGTATAGATCCTGATATACATGTAACTTGCTAAACACAATCAAGAAAACCTATGCAGCATTGATAGATGAATACGGGTTTTCATGTTATCAAGTGATGTGCTGATTTTTTAAAATCCATCAATTGTTTTTTGGTTATTTTTCTGTTTGAAGCCTTAGTATTCAGTAAAGAATAAAGATTAGCATGTAGCTACTTTAGATGATCTGGGGTTTCGATTTTCAAGAAATGTATAACATCTGAGTGTCTTAATTCGTATGTTGATTATTTGAGGAATGGATGATTTTTCGATGCTTGCTTGCTTGACAATGTAACCTTGAGCTAATCTAATGCGATATAATAGTAAACATAGTAATAGTTTTGAGAAATAAATAATTTTATTGCTTATGCATAATCTTAGTTTAAGTTTAATTAAAGACCTTAGTTTAGAACTGGTGGATCATGTATAAGGGGTAGGTAGCACTTTTAACATACGAATTGTGACAGATTGAGTTGGTGGAACTTAGTTACCCAACCATCTGTAACAAGATATAATAAGAAAGGGCCTATTGATTATTCACATTTGAGTAAAAAAATAGTGGCCTCTGTCTGTAACCAGTTAATACTGCCAGGTGGTAATTTGGGTGTTAAACTTCACCAGGCAAGACATAGCATTCATAGACATAAACTTCACCAGTCAGTTACTGAATTAGTTACTAACAGCCAATCAGATTACTTTCCATTGGCTAACACCCAATCAGATTACTTTCCTATGGCTAACAGCCAATCAGATAATGATAATGGAGAAGAGTTTTTGACAGAGTAGATGCCTATATTGTTGTAAAATGTATTTTATGAATAAGTCAGATTTTTTTGTGCCTACAATAATTATCATGCATAACTGTTAACCATTATGATTTTGGCATGATCATTATGATTTATACTGTGAATTATGTCTTGCAGTTTGCCTGTGTATGGATTACACCTTTAGATACATTGATTAAAATAAAATGAAATAAAGCAATCAAAAGCTGCATTTGTCCTTTTCTTATAGGATGGAGCATATTATGATATGATGTCTTTCTCGCTGTCTTTTACGAATTGCATTTCTGAATAATAAATTGAGTTGTCTCCCATCTATAGTTGCCAAAACATTTTAGATAGCTTGCATTTGGTGTAAGGAGAAAACGTATCAATTTCAGCATCATAAGGTCAAGGTCACTGAATGAAGAACATGGTTATTGCATGATAACTTGAGATCTTCACAATCACGTTTCCAGACTTTGTGGATGGCTTGCACCTGGAGTTGGGAAGAAGCCTATCAGTTTTGGAGTCAAATCATGAAAGGTGAAGGTCATTGTGACTGAAGATAGAAGAAGGGTTTCCACACAATAACATTAGTTCTGCATCACAGACCTGGACCAAACTTTCTATCCCTTTTGTGGCTATAGGTAAAGGTCACTGTAATGGAAGAAAAAATGGTTTCTGCACCAATATTTCAGTTATCAACTGTGTACTTCCACCAAAGTTTGTGGATGACTTAACAATGGATTTGTGAGTCACAAAGTAAACAGTCAAGGTCACTGTGAAAAATGAAAAATGTTTCTTGCATAATAGCTTGTTCTAGACCATATACTTAGACCAGAATTTGTGGAGGGCTTGTGTGTAAGGTATGGAAGACGTCTGTTGATTTAGGGGTCAAAGGTCAAGGTTCATGTAGCGCAAAGTAAAGTGGGTTTTTGAGGAATAACTTTAGTTCTAGACCAAATTCCATAGCCTAACGTCGTGAATGTCTTGCACTTAGTGTAGTAAAAAATCCTTTATATTCTGAGGTCTGAATGTCAGAGGTCTTAGTCATGGTAAGTCCAGTAAGAAACCAATGGTTTCTGCCCATGAAGTTTTGTGTGTTAATTGCCTGAATATAAGAATGTTGAACATTGGGCAGGTGTGCCATTATGTGCCATTCACATTACTAGCATTCAAACCAATATTAACCACAAAACATTTTCTGTGCGACTATTTTAGAAACAAAGGCTATTGGTTTGTGTTTGCACATTTTACAGAAAACACATCATATATCATCATCATCCTAGTCCCGTAGTCGGTAGACCGTTGGGGCACCGCACAATACCAAACAACCAGCTTCCTCCATTCCTCTCGATTTTCCGTCTTTCTCAGTGAGTTGCTCAGTGTCGAGCCTGTCCACTCTCGAATGTTGTCTTCCCACCTCTTTCTCTGCCTGCCTCTCTTTCTTTTCTTCTTCCTTGTACAGTGCCTTGCAGGATTGTCTTGGCAAGTCCTGATGATCGTGAGACATGCCCATACCACTGCAGTTTACGTTTATTCACTGTGCTCAGGAGGTCTTCGTGAGGCCCAATGGCTTGTCTGATCCTTTGCCGTATTTCTTCATTGGTGACACGGTCTTTGTATGAGACGCCGAGGATCTTTCGGAAGCATCTCATCTCTGTGGCCTGTATCCTTTTCTCTAAGTCAGCTGTTATGGTCCAACGATTCACAGGCGTAGAGAAATATGGAGATCACCAGTGAGTGCGTCAGTCTGACCTTTGAACTGAGTGCGATGTTCTTGTCGTTCCAGATGGGCTTCAGTTTTGTTAGCGCTGCTGATGTCTGAGCAATCCTGGAGAGTACTTCAGGCTTTGATCCTTCATCTGTTACAATTGCTCCCAAATACTTGAAGCTGTGGACTGTTTCTAGCTTCGTACCTTGGACCCTGATGTCAGTGCTGATACCCTTGGTGTTGTTGGTCATCAATTTCATCTTCTCTGCACTGATTTCCATGCCGTAGGCTGCAGAGGTTTTGTCGAGGCTCTCTACTAAGCTAGCTAGTTCTTGCTCATTTCCTGCTAGTCCATCAATGTCGTCGGCAAAACGTAAGTTGGTGACTGTTCTGCCTCCGATGCTGACTGTCCCTTCATGCTTTTCAAGCGCGTCAGCCATGAATCTCTCCAGAAAGATGTTGAATAGTGTGGGAGAGAGCAGACAGCCTTGTCTGACTCCGACTGTCGTTCTGAACCAGTCCCCTATGCTGCCGTTGAAAATATACTGCACTGGTGGCCTTGTCATAGAGGTGCTCTATTACTGTGATGAGGTTGGCATTGATGTTGTACAGTCTCATGGTCGCCCACAAGGCTGCATGCCATACACTGTCAAATGCCTTCTTGAAATCCACGAAGACGTGGTACAGATCTTGCTGGTGTTGGAGGTACTTCTCACCCAATATCCTGAGGCTGAGGATATGCTCTGTTGTGCTGCGCCCTGCTCTGAAACCTGCCTGCTCCTCGTCTATGATCTTTTCAGCCTGTGGCTTTAATCTGTTCAGCAGTATCCTCAATATGACTTTGCTTGGATGGTTTATAAGACTGATTGTACGGTAGTTTTGACACTGTTGCAAGTTGCCTTGGGTCCACGGTGATGGCCATACCCCTGTTTGCCAGATCTTGTTGCAGATGTTTGCGAGGGCGCTAATCATCGCTTCTCACCCTGTTTGGACTAGTTCTGCTGAGATCTCACTGTACGCGATCTCACTGCTGCTTCTACTTCTTCACGTAGGATAGGGTGGTTGTCGTTTTTAGTTGCTGGAGGCACGTTCAGTACCTCGGGAACTATTGTGGCTCGGTGGTTGTAAAGTTATGCGCAGTACTCTGTCCATCTTTTCAGAATGTCTTTTTCTTCTGTGAGGCAGTTTCCGGCTTTGTCCTGTAAGGAGGTAACTCGCCGTTGTTTTGTGCTTGTTATATCTTGGACCAGTTGGTACGCTTTCTTGCTGTTGTTCCTTTTCAAGTTTCCCTCATTGTCTTTGGACTGTTCTTCTATCCAGTTCTCTTTTACTTTTTTCATGCTTTTCTTAACTTCCCGGTTGACTGCCTTGTATTGCTCTGCCCCTTCTGTATTATTCTTTTTCTTCTTCAGCTCCCTCCTCTTGTCACAGGTTCAGGACCTCAGCTGTGACCCAGGGCTTCTTGACTGGGCGATGTCTACCAAGGATCTTGCTGGCTGTTTCGGTCGTTGCTGTATTAAAGGTGGTGATCAACGTGTCCATGTCTGTATCGTCAGCGTCGAGGATGGTGAGCGGTGCATATACATTCATGGTGATTATTAATAGCAGATGTATGTGTATGATGAATTTTCTAGAATACAGACTGGTTTTCTTCAACTTGAAATTGTCTTACAAACTCATTACATTAATGGAGAGAATTAAATAGATAACCAGTCGATGTTGTGAATAACAGTGCAAGCTGTCCAGCTAAGCAGCCTTTATTGCTCTTTAAATGGATGAAATAAGTCTTTTTTGAACGGCTCTCAGACATTTCAATCCCAAGTCATTTCGACCCCAGGACATTTCAACCCCAAAAACACTTCGGCAAGGACATTTCGACCCCAAGGACAATTCAACTCCAAGACAATTCGACCCCAGCTTCATTATTGTGTTTATGTCTGGGTCATATAATAGTGCACCACGGTCAATGACCTTTTTGTTCTATAAACAAGATGGGTCAAATATAACTAAGACGACTGGGTAAGCTTCTCAAATTTTATACACAATTGAGGCATGTGTCACAGTACGCATTTTGGGTGGATTTAAACTGGAGTTGAACATCAACAATGTTAATGGTTGATGAACAAGTATGTTCATTTATGATATATAATTAAAAGAAGAAAAAATACATTGCAGTTCCAGTACTATAGGGACTATTACACTTTTTAAGAAATCAATATAACTGTTAAAAAAAATATACTACCTATAGTATACAAGTAAGGTGTAAGAAACAAAGGTATTTAATGGCTTGCATCATTCATATCTTGTTAATGTACAGTTAACACAATTCAGTTTATATATTACACCAAAATTTATCCACTCGAAATGTCACAATATAAAATTCATTTAATATAAAATAATTTAACATTTTTTACAAGTATACCAAACACCTTTAGTAAAGCGTAGGGTAAAAATTAGATTCGAATGAAAATTTCCGGCTCTTTTGTACAAATTAACAGTGTGTGGTACGTTTGATTTTCATTCATCTTTCTTTACATTCAAATTAGCATGCATTCATTAGCTTAATGAAAGTAATTTTAATTAATTATAAACTGTTGACATCTTTGTTCGTCGACTTAACTGTTTTGATTACGATTATCAACGTAGTAACATAGGATTAAAGACTTTAGTACTGTTGGCATCTTCTTTAACTGCAGACATCAATGAATTACCGTATGATTAGTGGCAACGACCATTAGGAATGTGCTACTTATTGTTTGAAACTTTTCAGTTCTTTTATGCAATTGTACAGTGTGGTACGTTTGACTTCTTTTTATTCAAATTAGCTTGCATTCGTGAACTTAATAAAAGTCACTTTAATTATAATTAACTTATTACATCTTTTTTCGGAGACTTAGCAGTGTGTCAGTATATTTTTTAATTGCAGACATCAGTGAATAACCATTGATTAGTGGGAATGACCATTAGCAATGTGCTAATTATGGTTTTTAAAAATACGCGAATTTGGGTCAAATTGTCCCATGGCTGGGGTTGAATGACTTTGGGTCGAACTTTAACCAGCTGCAAGTCACGGTTTACCCTATACTGAACATAAATGCGTATTTGTTTTAGTTTATAGTAAATTATGACATGTTGTCGAATAATAAAAAAAAGTCAAATGAGTGATTTTAGAACCTTTTGGGCTTCTTGCATAAAATCTCCCTTAAAATGATTATAATGATTTTCAGTTGACTTTTATATACTATTTTGCCTCATTTATATGGCTACAGATTTTTGTAATGATTCATTTTGATGCTATTGCATGTTTTCCATCTATGCAGCAACTTTCCAAAAATGTATCTAAAAATCAATGGATGCAAACAATCCTTTAAAAGTTTAATAACAGTGTCAAAAGATTAGAGCTAGAGTTATGACTGAACATTGTGTGACAACGATACATGTATGGTGTTTTCAGGTATTAAATTTTGCAAGCATCGAGGACCTCCAACTATTAAAAGCAGACATAATTTGATGTGGGTCAGCAAGAAAACTTGTTAATACTCATACTTTATCAATACAGTGTCCAGAGCCTACAATTCCTAAAAGTAGGTATACATAGCTATGGATCAATAAGTAGATATCCTCATGCCGATATTTTATTAATGCAGCATTCAGGGCACCCAACCACTAAAAACAGTCATAAAATTGATGTGGGTCATCAAGAAAACTTTTACATGCCAATGCTTTATTAATGTGGCATCAGAGGGCCTACAGCTGTTAAAAGGGGACATAAATGGACATGGGTTAACAAGAAAACTTTTAGATGACAATGCTTTATTAATACATTTTAACGAAATAAGAATGTGTCACAAAAATCTTGCGTTTTCTTTAATTTCCTGTGCAATGCTGAAATTGTGCAGACATTACGAATATTAACCAGCATAAACTTAGTAGGTGTTTTTGGTAGCCTCCTATGCAAATTTTCTATGGTAACTGTATTATATATATAGTAGTAGTATATATATATATATATATATATATATATATATATATATATATATATATATATATATATATATATATATATATATATATATATATATATATATATATGTTGTTACGTATATGTAATTTAATTACTTGTGTATTGTTACGTATATGTAATTTAATTACTTGTGTGTTAGTTTCAAATTCTCTATTATTTTATTTTTATTTCATTACATGTTATTGTAATGATAACTTTATTCACTGGATTTCACATTTTGCTTGGAAAATTCAGTTTTCTGTTTTGACCTGATAAAAACGCAGTTCATTGCTACATTGTATTTGTAGCTGACCTAGTTCCTGACCTTGATATTGATTTCGTAAACACTAAGTGAAAATCATTGGTTGTAATCAAGGTCATACTTCGCCTATGTGTTAGTCTGAATAAACAACGTTTTTATTTTTAAAAAAAATTCATTTCCAGTATGGGAATCAATGATTCTTAGCTAAGGCTATACTGGTCTACGTGCTAACTGACATGTTTTTTACTGCACTGTTCGGCCAGCGTGACCAACGTGACCCATCACGCGGGTCTGAAATTGCGTTTTAGTTGAGATTAATACTCATATCTCAGTGATTTTAATTCAGTCGTAGTTTACACCTTTAGAGCTCAAGGTGTTTTTTTTTTTATTGTTGATGCCAGTTTGATTTAAACTTCTTCTACTTTTTGGATTTAATACTTTATATTCCCTGGAAAATACCAGTGCTTATAAAAATTCTTGGACAAAGATATTTAGTGAAAATTATTCGGAATTATAAAGCCGTATTATATATTCTTGGTGACTCAACAAGGAACTGTTGACACATCAGCACAAAACTGGTTATAGTGGACGTCATCGCCTTCCATCTTGGAACTTCATCGAGATTCGAACCTGAGTTCAATTAGAACTTTTGGTGTTAGGACTTATATTTTTAAATTCTAGGATTAATTTTTGGATTATTTTCACAAACCGTAAGTCCTTTTTCATATTTTTACCCTAGTCACGTAATAATATATATATATATATAAAGTGGGTGTTGTTATACATCTATAACCTGATGTGTAATCTTACATAATTATAATTTTTCAAAAACTTTTTTATATGCCTGAAGGTGTTTTTGCAGAGTGTGTTATGCTATGACCCATTTCTTTCGTTCTATGGCACCTATCTTTGGTACACTTTACAGGTAACTTTCTTTTGATTAAAAAAAACCCCATACCTTATTGATTTTGGATTGATCACTATGGCTGTTGTAAATGCCAACTGTTTTCTGTATATTAACATTTGGCTTACACCACGGACCAGGACCAAACTTTGTAGATGGCTTGCACTTGACATAAAGAAACAAAACCTTTTGATTTTGGAGTCACAAAGATAATAGCCAATGCTTCCATGACTGAAAGAAAATAGATGGTTTATGTACAATAACATTAGATCTACATCACAGATCTTGACCAAATGTTGTGGATGGCTTGCACTTGGGTTAAGGAAGAAGCCTATCAGATATCATGGTCACTATTACTGAAATAATAATTAAAAAAAAAAGATTCTGCAAACAAATTTTAGTTCTCATCCAGATACATTCACCAAAGTTTGTAGATGTCTTAGTTGTTGGGGAAGAACATTATCTTTTGATGGTAAAGACTAAAAGTAGTACTTAAATTCCAAAAATGTAACAGACTTAATTGGACACTAGAAGATATCTGAAACTTTAGATTAAATTGGTTTTGACTAAATATAGTAGTAAAATTACCAAACCGTCCCAGTCTGAACAAAATTAAGGGAAAAAAGGTATTAAAAATTTGCCAAGACTTAAAGTGGTACAAAAATAGAGAAACTGTCGTGGACTTTAGCAGAGACTGAAAACACATCCAGAAAAAAATGTAAACAAAAATGTGCTTAGACTAAAGGAAGTACTAAAATTTATGAAATTGTCATGGACTTTAGTGAAGACTCAAAACAAAGTCAGGAGCCTTTTTTAAAGCTGAAGGCAATAATCAAATCCTTAATTAATAAGACAATTGATACAGTACATGCAAAGATATTACCACCCAAACTTTTATCTGTGCACGAAAAATGCATTATGTAAAAAGTACAAAGAATAGTGATGAATATGACTTCTGTACCTCCGTGAGGAAAACATTTGTGGCATTTTACTATTCACACTTCCTACTTACAAAAAAGTGTGTAAACCCAGTTGGAAACACCAAAAAATTTATGACTGGATGGATATACGTCCTGCAGAAGGCTTGGATTTTACACATAGAAACAAGAGGTGACTGATTATGCCAAAGACATTGTGTGTGGCTAATTATGCCAAGACATTGTGTGTGGCTGATTATGCCAAAGACATTGTGTGTGACTCATTATGCCAAAGATTTAGTGTGATTGATTATGCCAAGACATTGTGTGTGGCTGATTATGCCAAAGACATTGTGTGACTGGTTATGCCAAAGACTTTGTGTGACTGGTTATGCTAAAGACATTGTATGTGACTGTTTATGCCAAAGACATTGTATGTGACTGATTATGCCAAAGATATTTTGTGTGACTGATTATGCCAAAGATATAGTGTGACTTATTACGCCAAAGACATTGTGTATGATTGATTATGCAAACGATATAGTGTGTAACTGATTATGCCAAAGACATTGTGTGTGACTGATGAAATAACGAAAACACGAACTTTGATTTTTAAATGTTAATTTGTTACTCCGAGAAAAGAAATAACATGAACGCTCCATGTCCCATATATGTCTACGCCAGAGAATACAATCGAACAGTTTCAATCTGTGATGATGAAAGAGCCCCAACAGATTACATTTCCTGTTGCAGATTTACAGACAGTCATTTACAAATACAATTAACAACAAGACTTGTGGAGAAACCTCAGACTACTCTTATCAAGACAAAAGGAAAGATACTTGTTAGGTCTGTGAAGAGAAAGGACATTGGACTACAGACAATCCACAACATCAAAGAAAAGTAACCTCCATGGCTGGAAGAAAAGAGGGACAACGTAAGATACCTGTTATCATGTCAAGAAAGAAAGTTACAGGATGATAAGCATAACAAACGAGGGAAGAACCCAGTCCAGTGAAGAAATTCAAAAAGAAAGACAGTTAAAGAAGAAAAATTTGATTTTGTAATGTGTTTTGAAATTTAATTTTGATTCCTTTTCAAGAGGATATACAAATAAATGTAAGTGTATCTATGTCCTGACTTTTTTCTGAATTTTTAAGTCACACAAAGCACACTTTTACAGGAGTAAAAGTTCTGACTATGCACAGACACTCCATGTACAGCGCACAACTTCGATGCAGAATAGTTCTGCCATTTTGAAAATCGAAGAGTAGTATAAGAAACTTTAGCTTGATGCCAAATTGGGCAACGTTTGACAATATTGCAAATTTAACTGTTCACGAGCCTAGCATAGGTAATATTCGCCAAGTGAATTAAATCTAGAGTGACCCCGCACAAAAAAAACGAGAAAAGAAACGTTGTAACGAAATGAACTAATCTGACATCAAAACTTTTGCAACACACTTTATGGCAGTGTTTATCAAGCGACAATGGGTCAATGATTGCATTAAAATCTAGGGTGGCAAAATAAACATCGTAAGTTTGTAACAAACTGAAGAACCAAATGTGCCTCATTTGACACTGGATACTTTAGCAACAAAACTTTCAGCAAATGTTTAATCAATCTCCCATACGCAGTCATTAATGAGAGAATTTTAATCTAGGACGACAAAAATTAAAACTGTTACAAATTGTTATACTTCTCTCGGCTCTATGCAGCATTAATGTAAAAATCCGTTATGGTTTTAACTAACTTGGATTGAAAAGGTAAGACAGTGCATGTTATTTAGTGTGCGTTTGTTCTTCTCTCCATGACAATTTGCATTTTTATTCCACTTTTCGTCAACAATTGTAGGCTGATGACTTTTCTGTACCTGAGTATTTTGTTTTGAAGCTTTCTTTCTGGAGTCACAAATTAAAATCAAACAGAGAAGAAAGATGCAACTTCATCTCAACTGTGTTGTCTCAACAGAACTTGACTGTGGACAACACATACAGCATACAGCATACAGCATACTTTTAAGTACAGTTCAAGATGATAGTCCAAATGACGATGGTATTCCAAAGACCAACACCACCACATTTCTCCTCCCCCACCCCCGCAAGACGAATCAAGTTCTCGCTAAAGTCTCTTGCAAGATTTGTGGCACATGTTTTTCAAAGACAAACACCACACAAAACATAGAATACTTTGTATGAAGAAATCCTGAATTACGAGATGACAGACGCAAAGAAATTTAGAAATAAAACTTAGTGGATGGTATGTCTGGGTACGAATACTGCCACATAAAAGAGATATCAACGCATTGCAAATGATGTGCACCTACGTTACTCACGGTATTAATTCAGCCCCATAGTAGACGATACAAATGAAACACCATAATAAACATTCAATAACTTTAAATTTCTAAATACTCTTGATCAAACCCATATTCCTCAGTACTCAATCCCTAAAATAAGCTTCTCCGTAACGAAAACAAGCCAGGACACAAACCCATAAATACACTCTTTTATCTTCACCAATTTCTAGACTGGTTCCCAATTTTCCATATAAGATTAGATAAGAATTCTTGATCTCAGACTGCATAGTCCATATACCGAAATTATAAATATAAAAATAAAAGTATTTAAACATAAAAGATCATAGATATCTCACGTACAAATGTGCATGCATGTACAACTACGGACTGTGTCGGGCATTGTAAAGAATGATCTTATGTAAGTCTTAAAGATTAATATGTTCAGTCTATCTATAATCTGAGAATTTAAACGAATGTCACAGTTATTATTACTATATTACTATTAGATATTCTTGTCATCATTGAAAACAAATACTTTCTCATTACTCCTTCAAAGCAGGATACATTGTAGTTTGCAAACAAGTTAGAGGCACTGTTCCATCTTAGAAGGCTTAAAAGAAAATGAAGATTATTATTATAACCCATTGTGAAAAATCTCGTTAATGCTTCTTCCCTTGGACGAAAAGTCATATCGACATTGGATTCTCACCAGAAGACTTTTTATGATATCTGGCTGGTCTTAAATCAAAATCATGCCAATGACACTTGATACAGCTGCCATGGCAGCCATCTTGAAAATCTTGTAATTTCTTCTCCTCATAAACACAAAGTCATAACGACATGGGGGTTTCACCAGAAAACGTGTTATGGTGTCTAGCTGGTTCCAAATACAAATGATGCCGATCTGGCATCCAATATTGCTACCATGACGGCCATCTTGAAAACCTGGCTATCATTCATTCCTCCTCCTGGGCGGATGGTCATATCAACATTGGTTTTTCACCAAAAGACGTCTCATATACAATACAGAGTGGGTCCTGAATTAAAATGGCGCAGATCTTGGACAGAGAATGGCCGTGACGATAGCCATCTTCCAAATATTGTTATTGCTACTCCTTCTAAATGGATATCATACTGATATGAGGTTTTCGCCAACAGACTTATTATGATATCTAGGTGGTCTTGAATGATAATGGTGCCGAATTTTTTTCCCTCCAATATTGCCGCCGTAAAGGCCATCTATTAAACCTTATATTGGAGTCCTGTAAACTATTTTTTGAAACACAATTTCAGTTGACTCGTCGTCACCATACAGTTGCGATATAGAATTTCAGCGGCAACCGTTAGCAGCATTTGAACCTGTCTCTATGGATTTAGTACGTACAATCGTGATGAAGAGTGCACCAAAGTCATGTGAACTGGATCCGATTCCGACGTCACTGCTGCTAGAGTGCTTGGATCCAATACTGCCTTCACTAACTGATGTTATTAATACCTCTCTCTCATCTGGGGAATTCCCATCATTTTACAAAACTGCCATTGTAAAGCCTCTGCTGAAGAAACCAACACTCGACCATAATGATTTAAAGAACTACCGCCCAGTTTCTAATCTCCCATTCATGTCAAAAATCTTAGAAAAAGTTGTTCTATCCCAACTTGCATCTCATCTGAATTCAAACAGTCTTTTTAGCAATGTACAGTCTGCATATCGCCCTTGCCACAGTACGGAAACTACTCTTCTGAAAGTAGTCAGTGACCTTCTCTCTGTTTTGGATGGCGGAAAGATTACAGTCCTCACTTTCCTTGACTTGTCTGCAGTATTTGACACTATAGATCATGATATATTACTTCACCGTCTCCAGCATGTATTTGGCATTCATGATACGGCCTTACTATGGTTCAAGTCCTACTTGGTCAACAGGACACAAATTGTGTCCGCAAATGGAAAACACTCCAGCCCAGTTGATCTATGCTGTGGTGTTCCGCAGGGGTCTGTTCTTGGACCTGTTCTCTTCATTCTATACACTCAGCCACTCTCAAGTGTCATAGATCATCATCCAGTGTCTCACCAATTGTATGCTGATGACACCCAAATATACAAATCTAGCCATCCAGCTGAAGTTGAAGCTACCATCCAAGGCGTAGAGAGGTGCATTTCCGATGTGAAATCATGGATGACATGTAACAAGCTGCAGATGAATGATGATAAAACTGAAGCCATCCTGATTACAACACAAAGACTTTCTCATTCACATCCTTTACCTCAGACAATAAATATCAGCAACACCAACATTAAATTCACATAGTCAGTACGAAACCTCGGTGTCACTCTCGACAGTACTCTCTCGTTGCACCAACATGTCATGAACATATGCAAGACTGCATATCTTGAGCTGAGACGAATCAGCTCCATTCGCAAGTATCTTTCAGTTGATGCCACCAAAACACTTGTGTGTTCCTTAGTACTTTCAAGACTGGACTATTGTAACTCAATTCTGTCTGGTTTGTCTCAATATCTACTCCAGAAACTTCAAAAAGTTCAAAACACAGCTTCTCAGATCATCCTTAGAGTACTACGATCAGAGCACGCCTCTCCCCTGCTCAGTACCCTACACTGGCTATCCATACGATCCAGAATTAAACACA
The DNA here is from genome assembly GCA_016617855.1 of Megalonaias nervosa. NCBI lineage: Eukaryota > Metazoa > Mollusca > Bivalvia > Unionida > Unionidae > Megalonaias > Megalonaias nervosa. The sequence continues at coordinate 12,171 of JAECUM010014960.1, read as the reverse complement.
AAATTTGTTCTCTGTGCTACGTTTCACTGACGGGCTCCAGTCCAACATACCTATCTGACCTCACCCATGTGTACACACCTGCAAGATGCTTACGCTCCTCTTCTGACACTTGTATTCTCATTATTCCCACTATGAAGATGAAATCATATGGACAACGCTCATTTGCATACCAGGGCCCAGCAACGTGGAATGAATTGCCCACTGCACTTAGACACAAAGACACAGTGATCTCATTCAAGAGCGCTCTGAAAACTCGCCTATTTCAACTGCAAGAACAGACTTAAAGACCTAATAATGTATCCTTGCCTTAAATATTTACAGCATATTTTCTGTTTCTACTTTCGTGGTGTTTGTTTTAATTTTGTAATCATATCATTATATATGTTTTTTAAGTGTTGTCAAATGTTGTAAAGCGCTTAGAGCTTCTAAAGATTAGGCGCTATACAAAGTCCTCATTATTATTATTATTATTATTATTATTATCCAGTAGAGCGTCAGTCCGTCTGAGAGACTCTTGTTTATCTGTGCATTTAATCAATCATAATAAGATCACAAACATTTCTTGGATCTCAGTGAACATAGTCGACAATTGCTGCTGTGTTTCATCATTTACCTTTTTCTTCCTTTTCTTCCTTCCAATCCTAAAGAGTTCTTTCTGTAATTATCAACATATTTCTTCCATTTTTGCACACAATCTTTGTGATAGTGTTTGAAGTTTAATGCTCGCATTTCTTGAGATGATCTTAAAAATACATGAATTTGACAATGCTTCCACGCATGCGTATTTAATGGTATTTCTGAACAAATACTAGCAGAACAAAAGTACATAATATATTTGACAATGCTTAAACACATACACGTTTAGTGGTATCTCTGTTTATCGCGTTGAACAAATATTAGCAGGACAAATGTATACAATAGCTTTCCTCCTGTCTTGCACATTTTGAACTTCGTGTTTCTTTTCTCCATCGCTGTTAATTGTTTATCAATGTTGCATGTTACGGGTGATATTGGTTGTGATATGTAAGCAAATGTTTAATCTTGATATGTTGATGTAATTTTGCGGGAAAAATGGAAATAGCAAATTTAATACAAATAGCACGCACGCTATATATTTTCGCCAATATATATTTTGTCGGAAAAAAGGATTTTCACAGTAGTGAAATCAAAGTAGTGATCTGAAGTCATTAGAAGAATTAGACACCAAATCATTTTTCGTGTCGTACTTAATGTTTATTTGTTTAGTATGTGTGTTGTTTGTTTAGTACTTAGTCCAATGATATTGTTGGTTGTAGTAAATGACAGTATTGTGTAGCTGATAGTACTAAAATGTTTATGTTTTTTTTAATGTTATAAATTTAAGTCTCATACATTAAGCAGAGTACAGTGCATATGCGGAATCTGTGGATTGAAATTTCTCCTAGTAATCCATTATTCGTGTATTGTGCGTGGGACACGCTAAAAAGATCGCACATTCGTAGTAAATTTAGTACGGAGAGAAAATGCGTATACACTCTGCTTGAAAACTCATGCAAAAGTGGGTATGAGAATATAGTTTCCAAAGCCTTTACGCCAAACCGAATCTATTTACACTCTACGCGAATGAAACATCCACCACTCCACGACCCCACACCACCGCGTCAAAACAAAACAAATATCAACAACAAACACAAAGCACTAGACCAATGAGATGTATTTCGGTGGCAAGACGATCACTTTATGCTTTTCGGAATACAAAAGAGCACGTTCATTATATCAGTTTAAATTTGTTTTGGGTGAATATCCAACTTCAAAATTACTTTTTATTATTTTTTGGGTTGACAGTTTGACTGCATATTAATCATATCAGTCATATACAGTGTATGTACATTACATGCCTGTTGGTCAAGTAGATAATGCATTTAAACATTTTTAGATGAAAGTTCGTGTTACAGACAAGATCGCTCTGGTCTACCTGCATTCAAGGGATACCATTTTCGTTTTCGACAAGTGTGAGAAGTATCCATTCATGCATATGTATAACTCCGTATTTAAGTTGACGGACAAAAGGAATCAATAATTTGAATGTCTATTAACACATACTCCTAAAGATGTATGTTGTTCAGATGATAGTAAATTTATTTGAAAGAAAATTGTATATTATTAATAGAAGAATAACAAATAGGTCAACAATTGAAACAAAGAAAGTCCGAATAGGTCAACAATTGAAACAAAGAAAGTCCGAATAGGTCAACAATTGAAACAAAGGAATCTATAAAATAGTAGTTTACTTTTATTTAGGAATGTACAAAGCGTGAGTAGTGTTGTTTGTTCAGTTTTAGTTACATATCCGTCTGTTTTCGGGTTTTCAAATATTCGGCAATCTTGGGTGAGGACTGGACTAGCTTTCGGTGAGTCTGGAGGGCGGATGAGTTGTCCAGCAGGCTGGGATACTTCTGCAGAGGGTTGTCGAAAAGCGCTAGTACCGCCAGGTCAGCCAGAGATAACTTTTTTGAGAAAAAAGGTATATATATATATATATATATATATATATATATATATATATATATATATATATATATATATATATATATATTCAAGAAGTCAGAATTTAAATTTATCGATCTTTAAAAATAGGAGCTCTTAACGTTCCTATAAATAATATTTAACCATTATTAAATCTTTGCCAATTCTGTAAGTTAAAAACATGCTCGGTATGAAAGTTCATCGAATAACTGATTCTTAATATGCTTTAAAAACCAATTAAAATTAAAGCTTTTTAATATTTCGATGAACAATAAGACTTTTTACTAAACAAACATTGTCCTCATAAAATATTTTCTTAACTACTTAATAAAGGTATTTAAAAAAATTATATTTCTTGAGGTGTTTTGGTGAACTAGAACAATTTTTTATGGTCATATGCTGTAAGTTTTTATTCGAAATTCGATTTTACCTACCTGGTAAAAAATGTAAAGTATGATCCAGTCAGATAACACAAACTTCAGTCTGAAGAACCTTTTAATTTAAATCAGTTACTCCAAGTTAGAAACCACATCAAAAACAGTTGCTTTATTCTATAATTTCTACTGAAGCTAGTTTTCACGTAATTTTCATGGCTAAATTATAAATTAGCCCATGAAACTCTGAAGTTTATGAATATTTTTTTTGTAACTTATGTGTGAACAATCAGACATCAATTTAAATGAAAAAGAATTTTGATTCTTTGTTGTGCTGTAAGTCCGAAGTTAATGGCGCGAAAAAAATCAGTATTTGACAACTTACCAACTTACTTAAAAAGCAATCGGACGCTTTTAAATTTAGTGTGTCTGCGTGTGTGTGTGTGTGTGTGTGTGTGTGTGTGTGTGTGATTTGGATTTTTAACGTAGCTTTAAAAAATTTTCAGTCATTTCGCTACGATGCATGCAGGGTGACAGTTTATATTGATGTCTAGCACTGAGGCATCATGCCGCAGACATGAAGCATGATGTCCCACCCAGTAACAGTATCCTCACACCAGGCCGACCAGTCCTAATATTTAAATTTTATGGAGAGACAATAATTTATACGCTACGTACCGATGAACCCACAAAAAATTGTCCTCCATTGTCCTTCAGCAGTTTTTCGAAGAACCCAATAAATTTAGGAAATATCTCATCCTGAAGCTTCTGTTCAAGGTCTTTCTGCAAAATAAGACAAGTACACACATTACAAGAATCTTGTACTACTCGCAATATGTGTTCTAACAAGTCCTAATCTATCCGCCATTTTGCAAGCCTTCAGACAGCATCTGAGGCACAACTTCCACTACTTCAGTCACTAGAGTTAAAAATAATGTTACCATGTATCAAAATTATAAGCTCACGTACGATTTAGTATGATTTCCAGGGAGGTCACGTAACCCACCCACCCCCTGACCTATGCTGCGGGCGCCCATGCTCATATACGATTTAGGTCAAGTATATGCTACAAAGTAGAGTAAAAGGGTATAAAAAAATTCATTACATTTGGGGTGACTAACTAGAGTTCATAGTGCATTAAATATTTTTCTTCCGAAGATTAGATGTTTAATGTGGTAAATTCAGAGAAGGGAGTTGCACATTTGCACCGGCAGTTGCATTTTTAGAATTAATCTTTTCAGTATTAGTTTGCCCGTCTGTATCCACTTAATGTTTACCTCAATAAACTTCAGCACGATAAAACTATATTTATTGTATTTTTTACGTTTGTTTTATTCCATAAAATCCTCCTCCCAGATCAATCATGCAGTAGGGTTACTAAGTGAAGGTGCTTTTTCGTCTGGAAATGTTCTACAGCTTTGGAGCAAGTACGTTTCTAAGGCCTGCGAATACGTATCTAATTCACCTGTGAGGCTTTTGATTGTTGTTATACGCCCGTTGGATAATTTGATGGACATAACCCTCCGTTAATACTGTAGTTTCCATGCATTAATTAGATGTCTACTTTATATATTTTCACCAAAACTTTGCACGAGAATTTCCTGTAGAATGCAAAGAACTCCATCAGCCCAAGGGTCAGAATCTAAGTGGTGAAGATCATTTGAGTAATTAAAGTTAACTGGTTTTTGTTCAATAACATGAGTTTCGCTTTGCATACTTTCACCAGAGATTGCAAATGTGTAGTTCATTTAAAAGCCAAAAACTCTATATCAAAAAATTATGTCAAAAGGCCAACTTCAAGGTCATGGTAACCGACCATAATACAATGGTCTGTGTGTAATAATTTGATTTCTTTTTATTTTATAGCTTCACCAGTTTTGGCAGACGGGTTTCCAGACGGGTTTCCAGTTTAGTATATAAGGCAGCTGGCCAGTTTAAGGGTCTGAAAGTCAGAGGTCGAGACCACAATGATCAGAGAAAGTAAAATGGCTTCCACGTATAACTGCCGTTCTTCTAAATATATCTTGCCCTTAAAGATTCCAATGGAACCGCTGTTTTAATTACATCTAAAGATTCAGTAAAATCACTGCGATCTTACAAAGGAAATATGTGTTTGCATGTTTTCATAATAAACTGGATCTCACTGAATAGATCTTCAGAATTTGTATAAGTCTTTGATGAAGAAATAAATATTGAATATACCGTCTTACTCGCTTATAAGTCGAGTCAAACTGCAAACAAAAATCCTGATCTGCCACAGCATAATACGCCTGCAGATCCAGGTCTACGTTGTTTGTTCTACTAATTACTCATATTAAACTGCACAAACCCAGATCTTCCGTCGCATAATGCGCCGTAAAATCTGGGTCTGTTCAGTTTGTAGTTGGACTCGACTTATAAGCGAGTACAGACGGTATATGATATATTCGTTTTCGAATTATATGTATGCTTATTCTTCTTGAACTTCCTTGTGACCAGATACATTGCAAAAAAATTAACTAATATGTGCGAAAGCAATTGATTTTTTTCACTATTTCTTCGAAGTCCCGACCATCGTTACTTGTACAGGACGATCTTTCCTAAATTCATAAAACCTACGCAATTTCTAAAGCTTAATTACTAATACATAAATCCAAACTTTGCTTTCTGGAATTTCCATTTATTTTTTTGTATTTAAGTAATGTTTGTGGGATATTATCACCTTTATTATTATATTATATTATCCCAAAACGTTACATTTAAATAATGTTTGTGGGATCTTGTCCGATTCTGGTCCCAAAAACTAATCTGGGTTAAGTTAGACTATGCCGTCACTCGTGGCAGATAAAATAACTGGAATCTCTTCTACTGGTCATTGCTAACATGATAAGGAGGTACTAATTAAGGTTGATTGACATGGTGAGACCATAAATTTGTTAATGAATTAAAAATTGGAATCCTGAATGTGTCCACCTTCTTGTCTGGATCCTTCTCATGGCCGGCCTTTAACATTTCTTTCTTTACATCTTCTACTAGGTCCACAACCTGGTCGATCTGGGCCAATTCCCAATTAGAACTTCCAGCAAAACCTGCCAAGAAAAATGTTGAAAGCATTCATAATTTAGAACTTATGAAATATGCTAGCACATAGTGAAACCTTGATTAGAGGACATCTCTATATTTAAAGTCCACCTGCTAATAAGGGTATCCCTTATTAGTTTATTTTTATCACAATATTATTTACTACCTATATATTAAGCACAAGTCTCTAAAGCATACGTTGTTTTGTTCCTTACTGTCTATGTTCGCTTATAAGTCGGGTCCAAATGCAATGTGCACAGACCTAGCTCTGCCGACACGTTATGCTGCTTGTTATGAGTAATCGGTAGAACTAAAAATACAGACCCTGTAGTTAATACTTGTTTCACTTCATTGTGAAATTTGTAATTTTTCAAAGATATTGAATCGATTAATCAATCGTATAAATAAGAACACTCGTCTTCACAGATTGATTAATTAACATCGATCAGAATGATAATGGTACGCGTATTTTAACACATCCGAGTCAATAACAAAAAGACTAAAGACAGGAAACCTTTTCATGGTTAATAACAGTAATTACTTTCAACACAACATGTTGTTCCTACATTGACATCATATTCGAGGCGTTCAAAATCTTGGTTCTCTTCGTTATTATGACATCCAAAATTATCAACGAAAGAAACGATTTCTTTTCGAAAACAAAAATGACTTGAAATGACCTTATATTTGTTATGACTTTTTATAAAAGCGCCAAGTTTATATATATATATATATATATATATATATATATATATATATATATATATATATATATATATATATATATATATATGAGAGAATAAGTATTACCGAATTCACGTGCCAAATAGCGGGCGATTGCATAACTCTGTGCCAATGGCTTGCCATCCACTTCTAAAAGCGGAACCTATCCAAAGGGCATGGCTGCAATAATAATAATAATAATAATAATAATAATATACATACATACATACATACATACATACATACATACATACATACATACATACATACATACATACGTACGTACATACATACATACATACATACATACATACATACATACATACATCATCAACATCATCAGTCCCGTAGTCTGGTAGACCGTTGGGACACCACACAAGACCGAACAATCAGCTTCCTCCATTCCTCTCGATTTTGGGTCTTTCTCATTGAGTCGCTCAATGTCAAGTCTGTCCACTCGAGAATGTTGTCTTCCCACCTCTTTCTCTGCCTGCCTCTCTTTCTTCTTCCTTGTACAGTGCCTTGCAGGATTGTCTTGGCAAGTCCTGATGATCGTGAGACATGCCCATACCACTGCAGTTTACGTTTTTTCACTGTGCTCAGGAGGTCTTCGTGAGGCCCAATGGCTTGTCTGATTCTTTGCCGTATTTCTTCATTGGTGATTCGGTCTTTGTATGAGACGCCGAGGATCCTTCGGAAGCATCTCATCTCTGTGGCTTGTATCCTTTTCTCTAAGTCAGCTGTGATGGTCCATGATTCACAGGCGTAGAGAAATATGGAGATAACCAGTGAGTGCATCAGTCTGACCTTAGAACTGAGTGCGATGTTCTTGTCGTTCCAGATGGGCTTCAGTTTTGTCAGTGCTGCTGTTGTCTGCGCAATCCTGGAGAGTACTTCAGGCTTTGATCCTTCATCTGTTACAATTGCCCCCAAATACTTGAAGCTGTGGACTGTTTCTAGCTTCGTACCTTGGACCCTGATTTCAGCATTGATGCCTTTGATGTTGTTGGTCATCAGTTTGGTGTTCTCTGCACTGATTTCCATGCCGTAGGCTGCAGAGGTTTTGTCGAGGCTCTCTACTAAGCTAGCTATTTCTTGTTCATTTCCTGCTAGTCCATCAATGTCGTCGGCAAAACGTAAGTTGGTGACTGTTCTGCCTCCGATGCTGACTGTCCCTTCATGCTTTTCAAGCGCGTCAGCAATGATTCTCTCCAGAAAGATTTTGAATAGTGTGGGAGAGAGCAGACAGCCTTGTCTGACTCCGACTGTCGTTCTGAACCAGTCCCCTATGCTGCCATTGAAGTATACTGCACTGGTGGCCTTGTCATAGAGGTGCTCTATTACTGTGATGAGGTTGGCATTGATGTTGTACAGTCTCATGGTCGCCCACAAGGCTGCATGCCATACCCTGTCAAATGCCTTCCAGCTACGGATAAATAGTGTGATGTTAATATGGCATCACTGGACGGAAGAACTTTTGAGACGAAGTCAACGGCCAAGCGGAAGGGCTGCCAACAGCTCAACGGCTACATGTTCGTGACCAAGGCGAGCCACCTAGTTGGAGGAAATCGGGTGCGGTCAGGCCTGGAGAGGGTTGGGCTCCGCCAGGCGTCAGCTGCCCTAGACACACCACATGAAAAATGGCAATCACTGCTCATCCCATCCCGGCTCGGTCGTCGCCCGGGTCAACAAGGGCCGCGCCTTCCGTCATGCAAAAGGGCGGAGGTGGAAAGTATGCGACTGGTGCTCAGAGCAGCAAGATTCGTGTCAGGAACAACATCACCATTGGCACCTGGAATGTAAGAACATTGAGAGCAGCAGAAAAGCTAGAGGAGCTTACATATGAAATGAACTGATACCGCTGGAACATCCTAGGACTCTGTGAGGCAAGATGGAAGAATATTGGAGAAACAACTACTTTGGAAGGCCACAAACTGTACTTCAGTGGCAGAGAGAACAAACATGAGCAGGGAGTTGGGTTCCTTGTCCACAAGGACAGCGTGAGTACTGTCATGGGCTGTCGGCCAGTCTCCAGCCGGCTCATCACCATCCGCCTCAGAGCAACTCCATTCAACATCACCATCATACAAGCATACGCCCCAACATCAGACTATGATGACGCAGATGAAGAAGACTTCTATGACCAGCTACAAGAAGTTGTGGATAAAACACCGAAGAAAGACATTCTGGTTGTGCAAGGCGATTGGAATGCCAAGATAGGCGAGGACGCTTGCATGAACTGAAAAGGAACATGTGGGCATTGCTGCAATGCACCGACCAGCGAGAGAGGCCTGAGGCTCCCGGAACTCGCTAGTTACAACGACTTTATGCTGGCAAACACCTTCGGCCAACACAAAGTATCCAGAAGATGGACATGGCACAGTCCAAGCGGAGACCATCACAGTCAGATCGACTACATCATGGTAAAGAGGCGCATACAGTCAAGTGTAAACATCGCCAAGACTCCAAGCTTTCCCGGAGCGGACATTGGAAGTGACCATGATCTGGTGATGATGACCTTCAGGCTACATCTAAAGAAGGTCAAGAAAGATAACCAAACAAGAATAAAGTTCGATCTCGAGAAACTGAAGGATCCAGAAGTAGCAGAAGACTTCCAAGCAAAGATTGGTGGGAAATTTGCACCGCTCACCATCCTCGACGCTGACGATACAGACATGGACACGTTGATCACCACCTTTGATACAGCAACGACCGAAACAGCCAGCGAGATCCTTGGTAGACATCGCCCAGTCAAGAAGCCCTGGGTCACAACTGAGGTCCTGAACTTGTGTGACAAGAGGAGGGAGCTGAAGAAGAAGAAGAATGATACAGAAGGGACAGAGCAGTATAAGGCAGTCAACCGGGAAGTCAAGAAAAGCATGAAAAAAGCAAAAGAGAACTGGATAGAAGAACAGTCCAAAGACATTGAGTGAAACTTGAAAAGGAACAACAGCAAGAAAGCGTACCAGTTGGTCAAAGATCTAACAAGCACAAAACAATGGCGAGTTACCTCCTTACAGGACAAAGCCGGAAACTGCCTCACAGAAGAAAAAGACATTCTGAAAAGATGGACAGAGTACTGCGCAGAACTTTATAACCACCAACCCATAAAAGATCCAGAGGTACTGAACGTCCCTCTAGCAACTAACAACGACAACCACCCTATCCTATGGGATGAAGTAGAAGCAGCAGTGAGATCGTTGAAAAAGAGGAACTCGGCAGGAGTGGACAACATCCCAGCAGAACTGGTCCAAGCAGGGGGAGAAGCAATGATTAGCGCCCTCACAAACATATGCAACAAGATCTGGCTAACAGGAGAATGGCCATCGCCGTGGACACAATCACTATCATCACCCTCCCCAAGAAAGGCAATTTACAACAGTGTCAAAACCACCGTACAATCAATCTTATAAGCCATCCAAGCAAAGTCATGTTGAGGATACTGCTAAACAGACTAAAGCCACAGGCTGAAAAGATCATAGCCGAGGAGCAGGCAGGTTTCAGAGCAGGGCGCAGCACAACAGAGCAGATCTTCAACCTCAGGATATTGTGTGAGAAGTACCTCCAACACCAGCAAGATCTGTACCACGTCTTCGTGGATACATACATGCATACATAAATATACACATACATATTCCCGCACTTGAGACATGTTCTTCTGAGCAAGTTGGTCCTACACTAAATGGAGAATAACAAACATTCCCTACACTCTCCAAACCTTTGGAGCAATGAATAATTAGAATAATTTCAACACATCTACAGCGTTCATTAGTAATATTGTAAAGGGTTACATAATTTATGAAGTAATAAACAAGTTTATTTTCAAAATTCCACCAGATTCAACAATTATTCAGGAAATGTCCCCACAAATGGGCTACAGGAAAAATGTAAACCCTTTTATCACATTGTCCGTACACTTCACATGCAGTTTGTGCAGTTTAATACTTTTGATACGACAACATGTTAACATATCACTTTATATGATTCTGATTTGTCCAAATAACCTCAGGAAATTTCATTTTCTCTTTACTGATTAGCTGCGACCGTGGCAATTGTCCTTACATAGTCTCCGGAACTTTTTATTTTCTTACTATCACTATCAGCATTTTGGAGGCCAGTTTTAAAATCGATTGCCCAAGGGACATTGGGAAAAAAGTTTACGTCTGTTGGAATATGATCAAATTACCCTACAAAGACTTGTTACAAATAAAATAATGGGTATCTCTTAGAAGATGGCTTGGAGGGGAGGGGGAGACCTGTACCATGGACCCCACCCAGTTACAACCATGGTTTAAATGTTAACCTATAGGAATAAATAAATCCACATCTGTTTAAAAAGAATGTGGAGAAATGCCATTCTCCCAACTGACAATGTTATCCAACCACAACATTTTTTTTCATGCGGTAGAAAAGCTCCAACGAGCAAATGTTTCTAATTATGTGATGCATTTCAGACTCTAAATAACATTTTTCTTTGTCTGCTGTACTGTTCCAAATCGAATAATACAAATATCCGCTCACAAATACAATACAGTGAATATGGGATTTCTACATCCAGTAATCGTCCCTACACATGAACATCCTACAACTGGAATGCTTAGTAGTGACCTGACACGCTCAAGGTTGAAACATTTTAAACAGTCTCATCGAAATAGAGGTATATGGCTTTGCTAAAGTGAACCTAGTCAACTAAGTATGTGACGTCACAGGAATTTCCATCGTGTCTAGTGATGCTGTCTGTGCAGTGCCGAATTAGACGTAGCGAGGCCCTAAGCTATGGGAAGCAGTAGAGGCCTTATTTGGTATACAATAAATGTGAGAGGCCCCTTCAGACTGTGAGTTCAGTCTGTGAGGCCCTAATTTGTAACTTGTTTAGCTTATGCCTAATTCCGGCACTGTGTCTGTGTCATATGTTCTGCTGATGTGGAAGTACTTTGTTTACTGCATTTTTTTATGGGAAAATATGAACGATTTTTTTTTTTTTCGGATGGATTGCACGAATTAGCATTCGTCAAATTTTTGTTTAATAGGACGTTGATAAACATTTTACGTCACGAGGTTTTTGAACCTACGAATATCAGATTTTCAACTGGCCATCTTAAATCTAGACCAATTGTTCACAGACGCGCACACGTTTGAGGGAATAAACACACACACACACACACACACACAGACACACACACACACACACACGCACACACACGCACGCACGCACGCACGCAAAATTGATAACGGTTCAAATTCAAAACGGTTTCCTAACGTTTCGGGACAAACAAGTCTTCGTCTGGGGGAAAAACAACCTACGTATACAAAACAAACAACACGAAATGTTCGAGAAAATGCTGGACTCATACATGCTAGAGTCAGTAAGGGGCAATTTACAACAAGAGATATAACAATATAAAGTTGAACAAAAGTAATAGGCGAGCGGGCTCTTGTGTCTATCACACAGCGACCCAGTATATATTGACATAATTTCTCTCTCTCTCTCTCTCTCTCTCTCTCTCTC